>CM072521.1:66281982-66542292 GCA_036898135.1 Oncomelania hupensis | reverse complement strand
GTTAACAATGCCATGCTTATTCAAAGTGAAGAATGGCATACGTATAAGTTGTGTTCATTACGATTTTAAATTAAACGGGATTTCCAACTGGACAATATTTACGGTATCATTGTGTAAGCCTTTAATTTGGTAATTGTCCGCACAATATTTCAATAATGTCATTACTTAAGTTTTTGTCGTCTTCGTGTTCGTTAGTTCCTGTGATTTCCGTTTCGTTTTGTTATTGTTGGAATGACAAATGTCCGTATAAGATATTTATCATGTTGTGTACTTGTAGTGTTCTTGTCCAATAATTACACAGTTGAGGCGCGGGTAACAGTAACAGTGACTCAGTGTGTGTGTGTGTGCGTGTGTGTGTGTGTGTGCGTGTGAGGGTGTGCGTGCGTGTGTGTGTGTGTGTGAGGGTGTGCGTGCGTGTGTGTGTTTTTTCTAAATTTTCAAATCACTACTTTACTGTGAACTGTGCGGGCTGAACGACAGGGTTGTGTCATGAACTGGCTAGTTTTAACTCTGCCCAGTGACTATTTAGCCTTGTGTAGTCTTTGTAACAGTAGAGAGTCAGTAAGGAACACAGGCAGGCCAGACACGGCGAGCCAGCCACACACAGCGTAGTGAGTCAGCACTTGAGCTTTGAATCTGACCGTTTTAACCAATCAGGAGCAGGCTAAGCGGGTAGAGCAGTTCTGACTGTGTCAGAACCTACACACAGTTTGAATCAGTCGTGTGTGAGACGAGGAAGAGTGAACATCTACATAGATAGCTAGAGAAATCTCTTCACTCATAGACCAGGAAGCAGGACTTTAGAATCTTAGAGTTCTATTAAGTCATCACGGGCCTGAACTTGTCAAACAGGTAAATGAACACCCTTCTGTTTCATCGTGATATATTTATATTATTGTTGAAATTATGTTTGTGGAATTTGCTATGCATAAATGTGAATTGTTAATCCGAATTTGCGTGACCATGTGGAAAAGCCGAACACGTGGCGAAACACGACCGGTTGCGCCGCCATGTTGTATACCGTACGGAACCACTGTTGTTTAACTTATATGTATGTTTGCAGACCAGTGGCTGTACCACTGAATGTTTATAATATTATTAATTCTGTATGTGTATAGTTAGCCACGTTTGATATTTATGTATGTATAGGAATTTAGAGTGAGATTCCAGTGGACCCCGGAAGTAGCAGAATGTTCGTCGCTTATGTATAGAGATGTGGAGCTATCACTGAGGGCTACTTTGGCTTTCAGTGAGACGCTCTGCACAAACCGATTATTCAGGGTTGTGCAAAATTTCGTCTCTTATATTACAGACGAGCAGGCGAGCTATCCTGTGCGTCCCACTCCACAGAAACGACGAGTTGGTTGAGGAGCCTCTACCGCACAAGTCGGAAAGAGCTACCTTGAAAAACACCCTGTCAGACCCCACAGCGTGGCAAGGGAACCCAACTACACAACGACACAGGTGGACCAGAAGCTACCTCACAGAAGGACTTCGCACGCACCATCTAGCAGTTAAGTGTAAACCTAAAGGTGCACTTAAACTGATCGGAAACAGGACCACAGTAGTCCAACTCTTCAGAAACTGTAAAACGGACCACAGTAGTCCAAATCTACATGAAAATATAATAGCAAGTGCCCGAGGAAGATATAACAGCTGCCTAGACTATCAGCGATCGAACTATTAGCAGTGACTGAGACATTTTAAGTTAGATTAGTACTTAGAGAATCTTGTATAGAGTAGAAGAAATAAATGTGTGATTTTAACTGTTATCAAGTGGCTGGACTACATATGATTCATAGCCGTGTGAAAGCTAGTGTGACAGTAATCTTTTACCGTTTTTTTCTATCTATTTCTGTACCCCAACCTTAACACAGAACGAGCTAAACAAATAAATTTATTAAAGTAATTCATAGGGTGACTTACTAGCAGTTCCCACCGAATAAGCGTGAGGGTCCATAATTCCATTGTGCAGAGCCCATAAACCCCACGTGACACTTTAATTGGCGAGCCTAGCTAGGATCTGTGTATAATAGGAATTGGGTATAACCGGATCTAAGTACAATAAAATTAGATAACAGTAGTAGTAGTAGAATAACTTAGAATAGTGTAAGGGTATAACACTGATCAGTTTTGGTGCACTATTCTTTAGTTAAAAACTTTTTGCTTCAAATATTTTTGTGCCTGTATGTTGCATTGTTCTTTTGCAGGTTTTGCTTAAATAACTGTTGTATGCCGTTTGACTCTTGTTTTATTCTATTATTGATTACGAATTTGATTGTCTTTGCATTGTTGTTATTGAATTGCAATATTGCTAGTGTTTTGGTATTCCACGTGATTCAGAGGTTGTTCATAGACACTTTTGACAATGTCGGACCCAGTGGCCTTGAGATTGCGCTTCAAGGAATTGGGAGAAGCTTTACACTTAGCAGGTGGAGACCTAATTGCGTATATAAATGCAGAGGTAGAGAAACAGGAGGCTAAGGCAGAGAGAGCAGCAGAGAGAGAACAGAAGAAACTCGAAGCAGAACAGAGGAAAGCAGAACTAGAAGCAGAGAGAGAGGCAAAGAAATTAGAAGCGGAGAGAGAGGCGAAGAAATTGGAAGCAGAGCAAAAGAAATTAGAAGCAGAGCAGAAGAAATTAGAAGCAGAGAGAGAAACGAGGAAATTAGAGCTAGAGGCAGAAAGAGAACAGAAGAAGGCAGCATTAGCAGCAGAGAGAGAAGCAGAAAGTAGGAGATGGGAGTATGAGAGGGCAGAAAAGGAAAAAGACAGACAGCATGAGTTAGAGCTAAGAAGATTGGGATCAGGAGCTTCAAGTTCTTCCTCAACCCCTCCCCACTCAGATCAGCTAGAGGTAGCATCCAACCCTGTACAAGGAATGTCATTTCCACTGGGAACATTCAATGAGAGAGAAGAAGGTCTAGATCTCTATCTGACTAGGTTTGAGCGTCTAGCAACAGAGTATAAACTAGATCCCACTCATTGGTCTTTTAAGCTTAGTCAAGGGCTTAGAGGAAAGGCTTATGACATCTACAGTAAGCTACCGACTGACAGAGTGACTGACTATCACAAAGTAAAAGAGGCACTCCTAACGGGATTCGAACTGACAGGAGAATGCTACCGGCAAAAGTTCCGCACCAATCGGAGAGTGAAAGGAGAGAGCTATGCGCAGTTCGCGGATCGGTTGTCCACAATGCTGGATAAGTGGATTAGCCAGTCAGCCACGGCTAAGACGTATGATGGACTGACAGAACTGTTAGTATGGGAACAGCTACGGGAAACCATGACCCCCGAGCTGAGAACATTCTCAGTAGAGCAGGGCGCGGAAAGACTAGAAGATCTGGTCAAGGTCGCAGATAGGTACGTGGCCGCACACGGAGAAGCCAAGAGCTTCAGGCGAGACCTAAAGCCTAACGGGAAAGAGGCACAGAAACGAAGCCCTAACCGGGAAGAGCGCACCGCGAATAAGCCGAATAACCCCAGACCTGGGCAAAATAAAGGACCCAACACGGAATTCGGGAAAAGAGGTCCTGCAGAACAGAGACGGTATTGTTCGTTCTGCAACAGAAACAATCACTCCACCGCAGAATGTTTCAAGTTGGCCGCACAACGTAGGGAAGAGCGCGAAAGCCGGCCAGCGCACAGAGTTCTAACTCAAAGTAGCGGTAACAAGCCACTCACAATCGGAGATCACCCATCGGTGACAGACACGGTCAAGGTCAACGGAAAAGAAGCGAACTGTCTGTATGACACAGGTCTATCATACGACGCGATAGTTAGCGAATCTCTTGTATCGCGCGCGGACTTGACGGACAAGACAGTCGACTTACAAGGAGCAGACTTGACGAAACCGACGACTACTTGCCCAATAGCTTGGATCGAAGTAGAGAGTAGGTACGTCACAGGACGAATCCAAGCAGCTGTTTTACAGAAACCCCTGTATGATCTAGTGCTAGGTTGTAGGTATGTGTTCTTAGGCACGCCCCCCAAAACTGTAGAGATAGCTGCAGTGCAAACCAGGGCCCAAGCTAAAACCCAACCACCCCAGCCCGAGTTCGCTCCGAATCCAGGACTCGAAGAGATCAAAACAGCACAGAAAGAAGACACCTCGATAGCGAAGTGCTTCCAGAAGCTACCCAAGGCGCACACACCCCCGCACAAGGGAGACTTCTACATGGAAGAGGGAGTTCTACATCGACAAGGAGATGGAGATCACACCCAACTAGTACTACCAGCCACCCTTCGAGCCCAAGTACTAGAACTAGGCCACAGCATGCCACTCAGCGGACACATGGGAATTGGAGCCACAGTGCAGAGAATCAGCGCACACTACTATTGGCCAGGAATCACGGAGGATGTCAAGCGCTACGTGAAATCTTGCCACCAATGTCAACGATATTCCCCGCGACATCACACCGTACCAGTTACCTTAGGACCATCAGTAGTAGTCGGCGTGCCATTCCAGCAAGTCTCAGTAGACATAGTGGGACCACTGCCCATGACCAAGAAGCGGAACAGATTTCTACTCACACTCGTCGACGCATGTACGATGTGGTGCGAAGCAGTCCCGTTGCCAGCGATCGACACCAAGAAGATTGCAGATGCACTCATCGCCATCTTTACCAGAGTCGGATTCCCGGACAGCATTAGAACGGACAACGGATCTCAGTTCACCGGCCGCCTGATGCAAGACGTGTTCGAGTTGATACAAGTTCATCACATTCGCACACCACCATACCACCCAGCCAGCAACGGACAAGTAGAAAGACTGAATGGAACCCTTCTCACCATCCTCAGGAAAGTCGCCGACGACAATCCAGAAGCGTGGGACACCTACGTGAATGCGGCACTGTTCGCATACCGAGAAACGCCCATGCAGCCACAGGCTACACCCCGTCAACATTGCTATTCGGCAGACCTCTAGCAGGACCGCTAGAAGCCCTACGCAGAAGTTGGACGGAAGCCAAGATAGACGACACACCAAGAGGTGCCACCAAGTACGTCGCAGACCTGCAGGAAACCCTCAAAGCAACGTGGAAGAAAGCGGGTGAAGCACTGAAGAAGGCAAGAGCCCGTCAGGCGAAGTACTACAACCGCCACGCGAAGGACAGAGAACTGCAAGTCGGCGATCAAGTGCTACTCTTACTTCCAAGTGGAACCAACAAGCTGGACATCGCTTGGAGAGGACCGTACCGGGTGACTGCCAAGAAATCCAAGACAGTCTACCAAGTAGAGGTGAACGGGAGAGCCCGATACCACCACATCAATCTCCTCAAGAAGTATACGGACCGACCAGCGACCCCCAGCACTCACAACTTGCTAGCCATCGCCATCGCGGAAGAAGGAGAAAGCATGGAGACCAATGCAGTCGAGTATCCCCTGCACTCCAAAGAAACCTACAAAGACGTGATACTCAACGGAGACCTAGCCGCTAAACAGCAACAGCAAGTACGACAGGTCATTCGACAACATCAGACTGTGCTAACAGACCGACCAGGGAGGACAGACCTCGTCGAAGTAACCTTAACGGTGACCGACCCAACACCCGTCCGCCAGAAGCTCTACCCGATGCCACTGTCTCAGCAGCGAGCCATCAAGGAAGAGATAGACACCTTACTGGCAGCCGGAATCATCTCAGAGTCTACTTCACCCTACAGCGCAGGCACGGTATTGTTGCGAAAACCCAACGGAGAGCATCGACTGTGCATCGACTTCAGACTCCTGAATGCGGTAACGCAGTTCCAGCCAGAGCCACTCCCGGACCAGACAGACCTATTTGCCAAGCTACAGCGAGCGAAGTACTTCTCACGCATCGACCTCAGCAAAGGATACTACCAGATACCAGTACATCCAAAAGTCCGAAAATACCTAGCGTTTAGCACTATGGAAGGACACTTTGAGTTCAACGTACTTCCATTCGGACTCCACAACGCACCCAGCATCTTCAGCGCCATGATGCGAAAACTCCTGGCACCCCTGAGCAGCGAGCACCTACATTCGTTTATGGACGACATCCTCATCGCAACACCTACGTGGGAGGAACATGTCACGCTCCTACAACAACTACTCGCCCGCCTCAGAGACACGGGATTGACGGCAAGACCCACCAAATGTCAGATTGGATTCACAGAGCTAGAATTTCTGGGACACACCATCAGTCAAGGAAGCCTGCGACCGGTAGAGAAGACAGTGAAACGCCTACTCGACGCTCCTAGGCCCAAGACCAAAAAGGAAGTACAGTCGTTTCTAGGACTCTGCGGCTTCTACCAGAAGTTCATCCCCAACTACAACAGCATCGCCGTGCCACTGACAAATGGAACCCGGAAAATCGCCCCGGACAAAGTAGTTTGGACAGCGGAATGTGAGACAGCCTTCCAAACACTCAAGGACAGAATGACATCGGCGCCAGTACTCCACCTACCCGATTTGACTCAGCCATTCGTTCTTCGCACCGACGCAAGCGACTTAGGCCTCGGAGCAGTACTGCTACAGCGCGACCCCAAGAATGCAGAGACGCTATTCCCTGTCGCCTACGCCAGCAGAAAATTGAGACCCGCCGAGACCCACTACGCCACGTCGGAGAAAGAATGTCTTGGACTAGTCTGGGCCATACAGAAATTCCAACTCTACCTGTATGGGACCCACTTCACAGTTCAGGTGGACCACCAACCACTATCGTTCCTGGCAGCCTCCAAGTCTTTGAACTCTCGCCTGATGCGATGGGCACTCACCCTTCAGGCTACTCATTCCAGATCGAGTACATCCCCGGCAAAGAGAACCACGGAGCCGACTACCTCAGTCGCCATCTCGTGGAGGACACAGCAGCTGTCGCCCACCCAACACAACTAAGGGCCACAGCACCAGAATTCGTCCCCGCCCAGTAAAACCCTGTCACTAGTGTCCATAGCTACCTGGCACAGCATTGCAGCTCAGGTAGAGCAACTTAACTTAGTTTGTAAATAGGACCCTAGGATAGTGCAGTGTTAAACTAGGCCCTGTAGTAGAAAAAGGTCGAATCCAGTAGTCATCGCCTTTTTTCAGTTGAGGGAGACTGTCATGAACTGGCTAGTTTTAACTCTGCCCAGTGACTATTTAGCCTTGTGTAGTCTTTGTAACAGTAGAGAGTCAGTAAGGAACACAGGCAGGCCACACACGGCGAGCCAGCCACACACAGCGTAGTGAGTCAGCACTTGAGCTTTGAATCTGACCGTTTTAACCAATCAGGAGCAGGCTAAGCGGGTAGAGCAGTTCTGACTGTGTCAGAACCTACACACAGTTTGAATCAGTCGTGTGTGAGACGAGGAAGAGTGAACATCTACATAGATAGCTAGAGAAATCTCTTCACTCATAGACCAGGAAGCAGGACTTTAGAATCTTAGAGTTCTATTAAGTCATCATGGGGCCTGAACTTGTCAAACAGGTAAATGAACACCCTTCTGTTTCATCGTGATATATTTATATTATTGTTGAAATTATGTTTGTGGAATTTGCTATGCATAAATGTGAATTGTTAATCCGAATTTGCGTGACCATGTGGAAAAGCCGAACACGTGGCGAAACACGACCGGTTGCGCCGCCATGTTGTATACCGTACGGAACCACTGTTGTTTAACTTATATGTATGTTTGCAGACCAGTGGCTGTACCACTGAATGTTTATAATATTATTAATTCTGTATGTGTATAGTTAGCCACGTTTGATATTTATGTATGTATAGGAATTTAGAGTGAGATTCCAGTGGACCCCGGAAGTAGCAGAATGTTCGTCGCTTATGTATAGAGATGTGGAGCTATCACTGAGGGCTACTTTGGCTTTCAGTGAGACGCTCTGCACAAACCGATTATTCAGGGTTGTGCAGAATTTCGTCTCTTATATTACAGACGAGCAGGCGAGCTATCCTGTGCGTCCCACTCCACAGAAACGACGAGTTGGTTGAGGAGCCTCTACCGCACAAGTCGGAAAGAGCTACCTTGAAAAACACCCTGTCAGACCCCACAGCGTGGCAAGGGAACCCAACTACACAACGACACAGGTGGACCAGAAGCTACCTCACAGAAGGACTTCGCACGCACCATCTAGCAGTTAAGTGTAAACCTAAAGGTGCACTTAAACTGATCGAAACAGGACCACAGTAGTCCAAATCTTCAGAAACTGTAAAACGGACCACAGTAGTCCAAATCTACATGAATATAATAGCAAGTGCCCGAGGAAGATATAACAGCTGCCTAGACTATCAGCGATCGAACTATTAGCAGTAACTGAGACATTTTAAGTTAGATTAGTACTTAGAGAATCTTGTATAGAGTAGAAGAAATAAATGTGTGATTTTAACTGTTATCAAGTGGCTGGACTACATATGATTCATAGCCGTGTGAAAGCTAGTGTGACAGTAATCTTCTACCGTTTTTCTATCTATTTCTGTACCCCAACCTTAACACAGAACGAGCTAAACAAATAAATTTATTAAAGTAATTCATAGGGTGACTTACTAGCAGTTCCCACCGAATAAGCGTGAGGGTCCATAATTCCATTGTGCAGAGCCCATAAACCCCACGTGACAGGTTGTTATTGTGCACGTGACAATGAAATGACGTGACATCAGGTTGACTGTAGGTTTAAAGTACTCGTGAGGTGTGTGTCTGGAAACTGGCTCCATGTGATCTCCTTATTGACGATGACGATTAATACATAATCCATACGAAATACTGCACAAGTTGTAATACGTAATACAGCATATATTGTACAATGAAAAATGTTAACTAGTTCTTCCATAGACTTTGCACGCCTGACTTCATTAACAATAATAATACCATAGAAAGCCTTAGTGACCAGTTGGCAGAAAGCGTCCAATATCCCCAAGCTGACCCTAGAGACCCCATACACAAACGAGGAGTTTTGGTAGAGTTTTCAAGTCTATCGAAGAAGATAGTAGATCGATAGAACAGATTAAGAACGAGAAAGAACAAATGAGTATGACAGAAACAGTGGTAATTTAAAGCACTACATTTCTACCTTACATTACGTTGTATAGAGTAACGTCCCCTGACACATTGCGTACAGGGGACTATTGTAATTTCTACAAAGTGGGGATACTATTTTATACCGAAAACTCCGGCACCCCAACGGGGGTAAACGTCATAGGCCTATGATAGTTGAACGTTCAGCACATAATGCAATTGACCTATACAGCTCTGAAACTGTACATTCTTTGCCTATATCATTGTCTTCCCAGTTAAAGGACTGTAGTTTTCGATGTAAATGAAGATGTTATAGGTTCGTTGCTCACGGTTTGGGAATACACTGTTTCAATGGCTGATTCCTTTCTCCAAATACACAATCTGGTCCCATTCTTCAATCTATGATGCAAGTGTACTCTACTGTACCCAACTGTACCCCACTGCACCCCACTGTACTCCACTGTACCCCACAGTACCCTACTGTACCCCACTGTACCCTACTGTACCCCACTGTACCCTACTAATGCTAGCGCAGTGCTATCGATGATCCACTTTCTTATTTCTATCGCGGATCCATTCTATTTGGTTAACGCTCCTTGGGCCTCCGCTACGCTGTGTAACGATGATATTCGCCACATGGACACTTGACTTTGAAGAGGCGAGACAACTCGTCTTTCAGTACAGTACTATTTAACAAGAGGACATAGGCACCGCCCTCATTAGGCTGACCCAGACAAAAGAGAGATCCATTACATACCATCATTGAACTTACTATCATGCAGTCTATCAATCGATAATTTAATATAAAGCCTCTTCAATTCGCACTTTGGAGATTTTAGAAGGAGAAAAAAAACTAACAACAGGAAAAATTATCACTTCAATGTTGTTTCAGAACATGATATTAATGTTAAGTTGCCTTGTATCTTGAAAATATATGTTTAACACAAAAATAGAAAAGAAAAAAAATACAATGAGATAAGTACATAAATATATAACAGACAGCAATATTTGAACTAGCAAGAATGCTGTTTAAAGATTTCCATATGAGCATATAAGGTTTTATATGAAAGGTTTCCATACGAGCATACAAGTTTTTATATGAAAGGTTTCCATATGATCTTATAGGGTTTTATAGAAAAGGGTTCCATATGAGCATATAAGGTTTTATATGGAAGGTTTCCATATGAGCATATAAGGTTTTATATGAAAGATTTCCTCATAATTTTATAAATGTATGCGCAGAAGTGCGTCATGATGTTGCTGATGTCGCTGTCGATCCTTGTGGCGTTGTCCTCCGGCAGCAGCAGCAGCGACTTAAAATTTGTGAGGGTGATGCCGATGGATGAAATCATAGACATGGAACACACATGGCAACAATGGAAACTTCAATATGGTGAGGAGGAGGACGAGGAGGATGAGGATGATGATGATGATGATGATGATGACGACGACTATTACTACTATTGCTGCTACTACTATTACCTACTACTACTACTACTACCACTACTACCACTACTACTACTACTACTACTACTACTACCACTACTACCACTACTACTACTACTACTACTACTACTACTACTACTACTACTACCACTACCACCACTACTACTACTACTACTACTACTACTACTACTTCTTCTTCTTCTTCTTCTTCTTCTTCTTATTATTATTATTATTATTATTATTATTATTATTATTATTATTATTATTATTATTATTATTATTAACTCTTTATTGTCCCTTATCGGGAAATTCTGGGCCGCTTCATCTGGCGAAGGCGTAGTCGCAGCCTGTGGCGTGCCCAAACCCAACCTACCTAACATTAGCTTTTTAAAAATGTTTTACTACTACTACTACTACTACTACTACTACTACTACTACTACTACTACTACTACTACCTCCACCATCCAATCTGATTGACCTGATTTGTTTCTGATTTTATGTTTCTATAAGCACTATCACACAAGACCATCACACAAGCCATTGGACAACACGATGACCTGCTCACAGTGGTGAAGAAACGGAAACTCCGATGGTATGGCCACGTCACCAGATCATCAGGCCTTGCAAAGACCATTCTGCAAGGCACAGTGCAAGGAGGTAGAAGAAGGGGGAGACCGAAAAAGAGGTGGGAGGACAACATTCGAGAATGGACTGGTTTGACACTGAGCGAAGCCATGAGGGCTGCTGAGGACAGAGAAAGATGGAGTATGCTGGTTAAGCGATCATCTGTGGTGCCCCTACGACCTTCGGGTTATGGGACAGGATAGGATAGGATAAGCACTATTGTTTCAAGATACATAATCTCACATTTTAAAAAAAAATAAATGGAAAGAAGTTTTTGCTCCCTATGCTTAGTTCTATGTGCCTGTGGTATATAATGCCGGATTCTATTACTATTGACAGAATGGTGACCAATGTTGCAGGCAAGAAGTACGACCCCCGAGAGGAGGTGACTAGAAGAAACATTTTCTATCAAAAGCTTCAGACCATCCAGGAACATAACGCCAAGTACCCAGTGCACGTGTCCTACACCAAGGGACTTAACCAGTTCTCGGATATGGTGAGGAAGTTCTTGTACTGTTCAGTCTTGCATGGAGAGATATTGTGTTCAGTCTTGCATGGAGAGATATTGTGTATCTTATCACATTGTTTCAAATCTACATTGTTTTGTCATGCCGTGCCTGCATTGCGCACGCGCGCATTAAAATCTAAAAATAGAATAAATGGAGGATGGAGGTATGATAAGAAACTCGAAAACTAACCAAAAACAGTTGACTTCTAGAAAGCAATTGGTTGTGACTATCGCCCTGTTTTGTAGAATAAACTGGAAACTCAGATGAATGTAACAAACCGATTTTTAAATATTAATTTGTGTAACTGCACAATTTCTTTTTTTTAATGATGCCGCAAAAACGCTCTGATTTTTAATTTGGTTGAAAAATGGCATGAGACACCGCTTTGAGTTATCTCCAATCCTATTTAGCTCTTTTTATTTATTTTTTTAAAGGAATAGGTTCGCAATTAAATAGCGCACAATGCACGCTGCACTGCAATAGTGAATAAAAATGATGCAGTTGTTCGTTCTTAAGAGCAAGATTTAGTATTGTATTGCATTATATTATATTATAGTATGGTATAGTATAGTATAGTATAGTATAGTATAGTATAGTATAGTATAGTATAGTATAGTATAGTATAGTAGGCCTATAGTATAGTATAGTTATTAATTGCAATTATTTTTACAAACACATTTTGTTTTATAAAATGAACATTATTAATAAACCCATTGTCATCCAATCAATGTAGACTTCAGGATTGTTGGGTGTGTTTTTCTTCTGGTACTGAAATACATGAAGTTAAAATTTACAGGCTTGTATAATACAGAAATCCTATTCCATAACTCGAAAGTCGTTGGGGCACCACAGAGGATCGTTTTACTAGCGTATCCATCTTTCTGTGTCCTCTGCAGTCTTCATGGCTTCACTCAGTGTCAAACCAGTCCATTCTCGAATGTTGTTTTCCCACCTCTTTTTCTGTCTCCCTCTTCTTCTGCCTTCTTGCACTGTGCCTTGCAAGATGGTCTTTGAAAGGCCTGATGCTCTGGTGACGTGGCCATACCATCGGAGTTTCCGTTTCTTCACCACGGTGAGCATGTCGTCGTGTTGTCCAATGGCTTGTGTGATGGTCTGTCGGACTTCGTCGTTGGTGATGTGCTGGGTATAAGAAATGCCAAGAAGTCTTATGTAGCATCTCATCTCCATGCTTTGTATTCTTTGTTGTAGGTCAGCTTTGAGGGTCCATGTTTCGCAAGAAAATAGTAAGATGGAGATGACAAGGGACCGCATGGCAGCAACCTTACCTTGGAGTGTAGACTGATAGTACTGTCTTTCCATATGGGCTTTAATCTTGTCAGGGCAGCAGTTGTTTGTGCTATCTTAAGGACTTCATGTCGGGACCCACTGTCTGATACAATCGCTCCAAAATATTTGAAGCTGTGCACGTGTCGAGGGATTGGCATTGGACTTTGATGTCCGTGTTGATGTCATTGGTGTTGTTGATTATCATTTCATCCTCTCCAGTCAATCCATCAATGTCATCCGCAAAACGGAGGTTGGAGATTGCTCTGTCCCCTATGCTGATTGTGTCTTCATAATCTGCAAGGGCATCTGCCATGATGTGCTCTAGAAAGTTATTGAAGAATGTTGGAGCAAGCTGGCATCCTTGACGCACGCCGATGGTTGTTCTGAACCATTTCCGATGACGCCGTAGTGGAGGACTGCACTGGTAGCTTTGTCATACAGGCTTTTGATGACTTTAGTAATGTTGGGGCTGGTGTTGTACACTCTTATGGTTGCCCACAGAACTGCATGCCAGACTCGGTCAAAGGCTTTTGTGAAGTCTTGAAACAAATGGTATTGATGTTGTTGGTGCTTTAGGTATTTCTCACAGATTATTCTGGGGTTCCTATCCTATCCTGTCCCGTAACCCGGAGGTCGTAGGGGCACCACAGATGATCGTTTAACCAGCATACTCCATCTTTCTCTGTCCTCAGCAGCCCTGATGGTTTCGCTCAGTGTCAAACCAGTCCATTCTCGAATGTTGTCCTCCCACCTCTTTTTCGGTCTCCCTCTTCTTCTACCTCCTTCCACTATGCCTTGCAGAATAGTCTTTGATGATCTTGTGACATGGCCATACCATCGGAGTTTCCGTTTCTTCACCACTGTAAGCAGGTCATCGTGTTGTCCAATGTCTTGTGTGATGGTCTGTCGGACTTCGTCATTGGTGATGTGTTGTGTATAGGAAATGCCCAGAAGTCTTCTGTAGCACCTCATCTCCATGCTTTGTATTCTTCGTTGGAGATCTGCTGTGAGGGTCCATGCTTTGCAAGCATATAGGAAGATGGAGATGACAAGGGAGCGCAGCAGTCTTACTTTGGAATGTAGACTGATGGTCCTGTCTTTCCAAATGGGCTTCAACCTTGTCAGGGCAGCAGTTGTTTGTGCGATCCTGGAGAGGACTTCCTGTCGGGACCCATTGTCTGATACAATGGCTCCTAAATATTTGAAGCTATGCACTGTGTTGAGGGATTGGCCTTGGACTTTGATGTCCGTGTTGATGCCATTGGTGTTGTTGGTCATCATTTTGGTCTTCTCTGCACTTATTTCCATTCCATAAGCTCTGGAGGTGGTGTCAAGCCTCTGTACCAGCTGTTCAAGTTCTTGTTCCTCTCCAGCCAATCCATCAATGTCATCCGCAAAACGAAGATTGGAGATTGCTCTACCCCCTATGCTGACTGTGCCTTCATGATCTGCAAGAGCATCTGACATGATGCGCTCTAGGAAGATGTTGAAGAGTGTTGGAGAGAGTAGGCATCCTTGACGCACACCGATTGTTGTTCTGAACCAGTTCCCGATGGCGCTGTTGTGGAGGACTGCACTGGTAGCCTTGTCATACAGGTTTTTGATGACTTCAATAATTTTAGGGCTGATGTTGTACACTTTCATTGTTGCCCATAGAGCTGCATGCCAGACTCGGTCAAACGCCTTCTTGAAGTCTATGAACACATGATATAGATGTTGTTGGTGCTGTAGGTATTTCTCACAGATTATTCTGAGGTTGAAAATCTGTTCAGTGGTACTTCGCCCTGCCCTGAATCCTGCTTGTTCTTCAGCTATGATTTGTTCAGCTTGGGGTTTCAACCTGTTGAGTATTATTTTCAGGTGGACCTTGCTGGGATGGCTGATGAGGCTGATGGTGCGGTAATTCTCACACTCCTGAAGGTTACCTTTTTTGGGAAGAGTGATGACAAGCGACTGGGTCCATGGTATAGGCCACTCCCCACTCTGCCAGATCTTGTTACAAATAATGGTGAGGGTATCAGTCATCGCTTCTCCTCCTGCTTGTAGCAGTTCCGCTGGTATGTTGTCCACTCCCGCTGACTTCCCTTTCTTTAGCGATTGCACTGCTGCCTCAACTTCTTCCCGGAGAATTGGGAGGATTTCTTCTTCTTCACTGTTCTCGGGACAGGCTAGAACTGATGGGTCTCCATTTGGTGTATGGTTGTAAAGGTCAGAGCAGTACTCTGTCCATCTGTCCAAAACTTCTTGTTCTTCTGTAAGGCATATGCCAGACTTGCTTTGGATCGTGGAGACTTTGGGCTGTTTGACACTTGTCAGCCGCTTCACAGTCTGGTAGGCCTTCTTGCTGTTGTTCTTGTTCAGACTGTTCTCTATTTCCTGGTCTCCACAAAAACTCCAGACGATGGACATGGCACAGTCCCGGCGGGGAGCATCACAACCAAATAGACTACATCATGGTCAAGAAACGCTTCAGATCAAGCATCAACATTGGAAGGACACGCATTTTTCCAGGAGCAGACATCGGAAGTGACCACGATCTCGTGATGATGTCTTTCCGGCTCCACTTGAAGAGAGTAAATACAGCAAAGTGCACTAGACTGAAGTTCGACCTGGACAAACAATGACTAACTAACTAACCAACTAACTAAATTTGTTCAGCTTTGGGTTGCAACCTGTTGAGTATTATTTTCATGAGGACTTTGCTTTACAGAGATAATTAAAAACAACAACTGTGAACACATATACAGCAATACAAATCATGCTGCAGACGCTGGAGGAATACAGGGCCTACAACAAGCTGAGACCTGTGGCCAACGTTAAACGTGGTGGTTCCACCTTCCTCCCTCCTTACTTCGTTACCCTCCCTGACAGCGTGGACTGGAGGACCCAAAAACTGGTCACCCATGTCAAAGACCAAGGAAAATGTGGGTGCTGGGCGTTCAGCGCGGTAAGTCTTGGAGAGGATTGTTTTTGAGGGCATCAATCTAAGTGTTATCGACTTGTGGCTTTCACTATCTGCCACAACAAATAGGAGGCTTTTGAGTGTTAAAATAATTGTACCGGCTAAGCAAATTAACATTCATTCGATGTGAGCAATATTGCAGGCTGTGCATGTAGATATTTATTGTGACATACATCACAAACTGTCGTGTGTGGTAAACTAGAACTTGAAAAGGCTCATTCAAGGAGGGAAGAGGACAAATACGCTCACTGGATAAGGAGGAAGGGGATGGTAGTGAACATAGGTACATACCCGGAGGTGGCCCAGCAGGGCAACCGGGACGACCTTTAAGACTGTTCAGTAGGGAAAAGGAAGTTGTACATAGCTGTAATATAGACCCAAACACGAAACAAGACTTCTTTGTACATAAACAAGCAAGCTGTACCTGTATATATAGCAATGTTGACACCCTGAACACTAAGCGAGCTGAGTTGGCTGCACTCATTGATATACATAAGCCTGTTATTATAGGCATCACAGAAATCAAACCTAAAAATTCAAGATATAACCTACAGGAGTGTGAGATAGCACTAAAAGACTATGAGATGTTTCACAATTTGGATAAAGGGCATAGAGGTATTTGTCTGTACATTCATAAAAACATGAAGCCTTCACTAGTTGAAAAAATAGACAGCAACTTCAATGAGCATGTCTTCGCTGAATGCACGAGAGTTAATCTGCCTCCTCTATTGGTGGGTCTGCTGTATCGTAGCCCCAATTCTAGCCATGAAAACAATAACGAACTGAACTCTCTCCTATTGAAAACAGCGGATATGAAATACCACGATATCCTAATTATGGGAGACTTCAATTATCCTGAAATCAACTGGGATCTGACCACAAGTGAAGCTGGCCCATCTCACCCGGCAACAACTTTCTTGAAGGCAAGCAAAGAGGCATTCTTAATTCAGCATCAGAAAGAACCAACAAGGCACCGCCCTGGACAGAAAGCAAACATTGACGATCTGATATTTACCAGTGAAGACGGATTAGTAGAGGACATAATAACAGCTCCACCCATGGGCAAGAGTGATCACTTCACTCTTATCATCAGCTTGAACATGAGCGAGAAGAAACCAGAACATCGTATATCACATAACTATACCAAGATGGACACTACTGCTTTAATCAAAGAATTGCAGGACATAGACTGGGAGAAAGAGGGGCGAAATCTGACCGTGGATCAGTACTGGTCAATGCTCAAGGGCAAGATCGAGCAGGCAGTTGAAAAATCAGTGCCCAAACGAAGCGCACAGTCCAAAAGAAGACAGAAATGGATGGATGGTGGGACACTCACTTCAGTCAGGACCAAACACAAACTGTTCCGACGTTGGCTGCAAACTAGGACCGGAGAGGACTACACGGCATATGTTAGAGCTAGAAATCGAGCGACACAGGCTTGTAGGAAGGCAAAGAGAAAACTAGAAGAAACTGTCGCATTTAATGCAAAAAAGAACCCAAAAGCATTCTGGTCATATGTCAAGTCCAAAACATCTATAAAGACAGGTGTGGGCGATTTAAAGAGGGAAGATGGAAGCCGGACATTATCAGATAAGGAAAAAACTGACTTGTTGAATACATTCTTTCAAAGTGTATTCACGTGTGAAAGTGATGAGCCACCTCCCGACCCTCCATCGTACTCATACAAAGAAGCATTCACGGACTTTGAAATAAGGGATGAAGATGTGAAGCAAAAACTAAGAAATCTCAAGACTGACAAGGCCGCTGGACCCGACAAGATTAGTCCTTTGGTTCTTTCCAAAGCTGCAGATGTATTGGCATTCCCAGTGGCTGAGCTCTTCCGTCGCTCACTAGCATCTGAGCAAATACCTGAAGACTGGAAAAAAGCAACAGTAACCCCCATATTTAAGAAGGGAAGTCGCCTATCTCCAGGGAACTATAGACCAGTTAGTCTGACGTGCATTCTATGCAAAACAATGGGGTCCATCATCAGAGAGAGGATGACGCAGCACCTTCTATAAGCCGAGAACAGCACGGGTTCGTTAAAGGTCGATCATGCATCACACAGTTGCTCGATGTCATGGATGCCTGGACAGAGATTTTGGACTCCGGAGGAAGTGTAGACATCATCTACACAGACTTCATGAAAGCTTTTGATTCAGTCCCCCACATGCGCCTCCTATCCAAGGTCGAAGCACACGGCATCAAAGGAAAGGTTCTTGGGTGGATCAGGGCCTTCCTTAGTGGCAGATCTCAGTGCGTCATCATTAATGGGGCCCACTCACAGTGGGCCAGCGTAACGAGCGGCGTCCCTCAGGGAAGTGTGTGTGGTCCACTACTTTTCTTGCTGTACATAAATGACCTGCCGGAAGCCTGCACATGCCCAGTACGACTTTTTGCAGATGATACCAAGATTTACACTCGCAGTGACTCGGAGAAGGGTACGAAGGCTTTACAGGATGACCTTGACAGTCTTCAACACTGGTCAGATAAATGGCTTCTCCGTTTCCACCCTGAAAAATGCCATGTGTTGAAACTGGGTAACAGGAAGTCTGATGCGAGCTACTTTATGAGAGGAACACGGAATGGGGAGGACCATAGCGTGACGTTGCAGGAAAGCGAGGTGGAGAGAGATCTAGGAGTCCTCATCGACAACAGCTTGAGCTTTAAGCAACACGTCGGAAGTGCCACAGCAAAGGCTAATCAAACTGTTGGTATTATAAGGAGAACGTTCGACTTCCTCTCTGAAGATCTGTTCCTGCGGCTGTATAAGAGCTTGGTCCGCCCCATCCTGGAGTACGGTCACTCAGTTTGGCAGCCACATCATAAAACACTATGTGCCGAAATCGAGGCTGTCCAACGCCGTGCTACCAAGCTCCTGCCAAGCATCAGAGACAAACCTTACTTATAGTGAGAGACTTAGAGCCCTCTGTTTGCCCTCCCTTGAACATCGTCGACTGAGAGGGGACATGATTGACGTGTTTAAATACGTCCACGGGTTCTACGATTCTGACAGACCACTATTTGAGTTTGCTAAAAGTGAATTAACTAGAGGTCACTCATTGAAGCTGACTAAGCAGCACTGCAGGCTGAACCTAAGAAGCAACTACTTCTCACAGAGAGCCATCGGCGCATGGAACAGCCTACCAGAGACAGTGGTTACAGCCCCCACTGTCGACTGCTTCAAAAGCAGGCTGGATGTATTCTGGAAGGACCGCCCGGAGATATACGAACCAAGATGCCACTACTAGATTTAGCTAATTGCCACGCATGCAAGTCTAGCAGTTTTTAGGATCTATGTAAAGGCCAGTGGCCTATATCATTGACTTTTTCAAGTTCAAGTTCAAGTTGACACAGTAATATAATAACATTGAATGCTAAGCACAGAGCAAACGTATGGAATACTCAAAGTGAGATACTTTTGTTCGCGTATCGTGCATCGCGGGCAACTCCATTTATGATGACGAAGCAAGCGTTCCTCGTCTTTGAAAAGTTAATTTTGTCCTTTCTTTCTCAGACTGGGTCATTGGAGGGTCAGCATGCCAAGGCAACCGGAACTCTGCTGTCTCTGTCTGAGCAACAACTGGTCGATTGTTCTGCTGTAAGTAGAGATACTTTCTTTTGAATGTACATGTAGAGCCATTGTGTTGTAAATAGATCCGTTCTGATGCAAGTAGAGTTGTTATGTTGTATATTAAACACAGTTTGTGGGTGTGTGGGTGTGTGGGTGTGGGTGTGTGTGTGTGTGCGTGTGTGTGTATGCAGTGTTTCGGCAATAGCGGTTGCAATGGCGGATTGGTGGACGATGCTTTCAAGTACATCAAATCTCAGCCTGGAGGTCTGGAGACCGAGAACGACTATCCCTACGCTGCCCAAGATGTAACACTTTTCAACTCTCTCTCTCTCTCTCTCTCTCTCTCTCTCTCTCTCTCTCTCTCTCTCTCTCTCTCTCTCTCTCTCTCTCTCTCTCTCTCACGTGCATTTTTGTTCGTGTTGCCTTTTTTTCCCGAGGGATTTTCATAACCTCAACAATTTTTTTTCTCAACTGAAACGCACACTTTTACTAATGGAATTTTTTATGTGGTAATTGCATTTGTGTTGAGGAAGGTTTTAATACCGAAATATTGACTTTTAAAACAAACTTCTTGTTTGAGTCTTTGACTTTCATTTTAATCTTCTCATTTTCTTATCTGTTCGTGGAAGCTGTTATTTGGGGACCAGTGAGAACTGCCTGCGGGTGAGTAGCTGTGCCTCAATCCCAAAGCTTTCAGCACCCCTGTATAATAGAAATGAATAGTATTACTATCATTGCTGATTTACTGAGGTGACTGGCTGCAGGGTGATTGTCGAGCTGACCCCTCCAAAGATGTTGCCAAGGTGACAGGCTACGTGGATGTGATGTCCTTCAGTGAGACTGACCTGCAGAAAGCTGTGGCCACTGTGGGTCCCGTCTCTGTGGCTATCGACGCCAGTCAAAGTTCATTTAACGAATACACAACCGGTATTTACCTTCATACCAGTCCGCTATTTACTTTCCATACCAGTCCGGTATTTACTTTTCATACCAGTCCGGTATTTACTTTTCATACCAGTCCGGTATTTACTTTTCATACCAGTCCGCTATTTACTTTCATGTAAAGGCCAAGCTCCTCCCATTGGATTGAACATTTACTCAGTTTAAAACATAGATCATGGGTTGAGAGGTTTGACAACTTGGCACTGGATCTACCCCCATCTTTCCCCAACCCCTTCCCAACTGTGCCTTGAAGGCATGGACAGAATCGGCCAGCTACGCGCTTACAATTTAATGATTATCATTTGTTTTGTAAAGCGCAAATTCAAACTTAACGTCTGCTGTAAGCGCTGGCACACATTTCCAAACAAATGTCAGCTTAATCGCAATGATAAATAGTTACCATCCAACACTAAAACTAAGCGGTAAGACATACAGCAAGTACAATAAAGGCATAATGAAGTATACATAGTGCCAACAGACTAAAGTTTGACCTGAACACACACGACATGATGATGATCGACGCTTGTTGTGGTGACGATAACCACAATGATTGACGAAGAAGAACGTGGTATTGGTGGTAACCACACCCGCCGTTGACCACCACAGACTGTAGACGACGACGACGACGATAACGATAATGATGATGATGATGATGATGATGATGATGATGATGATGATGATGATGATGATGATGATGATGATGATGATGATGATGATGATGGATGGATGTGCAGGCATTTACATCGAACCAAATTGCAGCTCATCCGAATTGAACCACGGTGTGCTTGTTGTTGGTTACGGTACTCAGGGCGGACAGGACTACTGGATCGTTAAGAACAGGTAACGTCCATTGTTGTTGTTGCTTTTGTTGGTGTTGGTCATTGTATTGGTTGTTGTTTTTCCGATGGTGGTAGTGGTGGTAACTATGATTGATGGTTTAATTGCTTGTTGTGGTATACTAAAGATGATTGGATCTCCGATGTACTACGATGAAGATCATTGGTTCTTTGTTTTGTTCTGATAAAAATGAGTGGTTCCTTGTTGTGTTACGATGAAGAGGATTGGTTCTCCGTTGTGCTACAATGAAGATGATTGGATGTTTGTTGCGTTACACTAAAGATGATTGGCTGTTGTGTCGTAGTAGTGAATATTATTGGTTAATTGTTGTGTTTGAAGAAAGATGGGTGTTCTGTTACAGCTGGGGTCCAAGCTGGGGAATGGACGGCTACATTTTGATGGCCAGAAAAAACAATAACATGTGCGGCATCGCTACCATGGCCTCCTACCCTCTTGTCTAACTTGACACGCTGTCACGTCCCGACTGCCTGAACAGCGGTTCGACATGCGTGCACTTCCACACGAGAAAACAACCCAACACCTAAATACAATCTAAAAGACAAAACCAGAAGTGACAAGACAATTTCTTTTATTTCTCTCACACATTCACACTCAAAATTAACTCCCTTTTCCCACTTCCCAACCTTCCAACCCTCAATCCCACTAATACAACCCAAAACTATACATAAAACAATTATTCACTCAAAATAATAATGATAATTAAATCAAAATGAAAATATATGACTAACTACAGAATGTACAAAAGATTTATAATAATTATAACTGGATCAGCTTACTATGCACAATATAAATGTAAGCAAATGCTTAAAAACTTTACGTATATTCGAACCTTGTTTCACTTAAACTTTAAACAGCTGTTAACAACTCTTTTCTATTATATAAAACAATGAAGAAAATTTATATTTTATACAAAAAAAAAAAAAAAAAAAAAAAAAAAAAAAAAAAAAAAAAAAAAAAAAAAAAAAAAAAAAAAAAAAAAAACGACGTTTTAATTGTATGTGGCAGTAAAAAGGTATGTCTTCAACATTTTCTTAAAGGAGTTATAGGATGTCGCATGGCGTACATCGGCTGGGAGGCTATTCCATATCAATGGTCCTTGGAAAGAAAATGATCTCTCACCACATGATTTGTTTGTAAATGCTCGAGGTTTTAGTTTCATGGTGTCATTACTAGAGCGGAGAGATCTTGAAGGTGTGTAGATCTGGAGGAGGTCTGACAGATACCGAGGGGTGTTGTTCGATAGTGCATTGTAGCACATGCATGCAACCTTATATTGTATCCTTGCAGACAGAAAAATTGTTCAAATTGATAACTAATAATGGTCTGGAGAATTAATTCCCCCAGACAAACTATACATCACCAAAGCTACTCTACCAGGTACGTAATATTTCACAGACAAAGATTATTATTCAATTCTAATTAAATATATTTTAATCTAATGTAATTTACAAGTTACCACATGTAAATAAATATTTCTTTTTCACAAATGTTCCTTGATAGTTATAGTTATTTGTTGTGTAAATGCGGGGTGCGTGTGTGTGTTATGTAAACAATTATAAACAGTTTTACATAAAATACAGCTTTTTCCTCGATAACAAGAACCTTAACCCAAGGTCGATCAGAGGAAAGGGCGTTGACTCAGAACGCTTCACAACACACGGCCCAGCTAGGATGTGGAACAGTCAACACTGAATCTGGTTTTGGTTTTGGTACATCTGCAGCATTACATACAAAATACATAACCATAAATAATTATATTACAACATATTGCACAATCATCCCTCTGACGGTATGATTGTCTCCCTTACATCATTCTTAATCATTCTCCCTGTCATAACTTCTGTCATTGCGCACATGCACTTCCATTCACCTCCTCCCTGTCATTCCTTCGCTACATAACAGCGAATTCTCTTATATTAACTTATAATCATTTAATTTATAATTCATTTTAGAAAATCCTTTCACTCTCTCTTTGGTATTTATGTAACAAATAATATGAAACATAAAATTGAACCAAAGAAAATATAATCAATTAACCATCCACGCTCACATTCACAACCCAGCCCCCCGAACGATATGGCCAACTGAGAAATTGAAACAGGTGACTTACGATACCAGTGGGAATCCTCCGGCCTGTTGGAGACAAGGACAGACAAACGATGTAACAAACACACAGGCACGGATGACATTCAAGGTGATACACAGGCACATGGAAGTCCCAGGCGGCGTCACAGGGCACTCGACGTTACACGTACGCAACTCGAATTTCGCTGTAAACACACAGCAGGTATTAGATCGGCTTAGGAATATAAAAGTTCAACAAACACTTCCAAAGTGTTCCTTAAATAAACCTCCTCTTCCTGCCTAGGCTCCTTTTCGTTGACAGTCTGTTTAGAAAACGTCTCACAGATACTGCCACTATCTGTCACCTTGAAAAACCACAGATCCACCGAACTTTACTGTACACCGATCTTACTACACAAGTGATGTGAAAAAGTTCTCTTCCCTATCAAAATATGCAGTGCAAGAGGTTTTATACTGCTAACTAAGAATGTTCTTGAATATACTCATTTCAATTATAATTCGTTCCTAGAAACATTCGCGATTAGAGCACGCCCTTCACACATAGCAAATCACATGGCAGCAATCAATCTTCTCATAACAAAATAGCCAACTACTGTTTTCTAACACTAGTACGTTCTGCACGGGCGTGATTCACTCGCTACTTTTATTAATTATAAACTTAATTAATTTATCCCAATACTCTCCCCTTACTACCGTAACTTTTAACCTCTATGTACAGGCTGATGACTAAACTATATACATAGGCGCACGACTGCAAACTGCGTAGCGTGACACACGCTTAAGCAAAGAACTTTTTTCCTACCTTGAGGTTTGTTCATTTTGTTTCGCGTAAATATTTTTCTCAGTATGTGTTCATTTGTGCATGTGTTTGCTAACATTCCCAAACGATTAAAGTTGCAGTGCAACCCAACAAAACAAAAAACA
Source organism: Oncomelania hupensis (assembly GCA_036898135.1). Classification (NCBI taxonomy): domain Eukaryota; kingdom Metazoa; phylum Mollusca; class Gastropoda; order Littorinimorpha; family Pomatiopsidae; genus Oncomelania; species Oncomelania hupensis. The sequence goes on along the minus strand of CM072521.1, from coordinate 66,518,120 downwards.
AACAAACAAAAAAAAAAGGTCGTTATTGTTGGGACACAAAATTCCACTGGGCTCATGCAAATCCCAACTGAACTGAACTTGAATTCCAAAGTAGGACGTACTTATGGATCTGGAATTATATACATCACAGGAGCGTTTATTGGTTATCGTCGTGACGGACTTGATTGGATATAATACAGCCTGTGGCGCGCCTGAACCCAACCTACCTAATATTAGTTGTGTTTTTGAAATTTTGCTGGGGGAAGAAAACCGGAGAATCTCGAGAAATACCCGTGACGTTGCCCTAGTCTAAAGTAAATAATATTCGGCGAAACATAACGCCCAAACGCGGGATCGATCCCACACCAGTCAGGCGCCATTGGTTTCTAACCTGTGGACAAAGGCAAGTTAGTCCCGGTATAATTTTTATTTAAATTCCGTTGTAATTTGCGAACAAAGAACAGTGCTACCAAAGTATTATTTGACTGTTAACAAAAGTTTTATTTGACTGTTAACACAAGTATTATTTGACCGTTAACGAACGTTTTTTTTTACTGTTAACTTATAGGAGAAAACAAATTGTTTATTCAGAGAGCACACGAGTATTGGATGATTCACTGTGCACAGTTTGTAGTTTTCTATTGTTCATATAGCAATAATGTACAGATTATATTGATTTTGATTTAAATAATTTTGTTAACATTTGTAGCAGCTGTATGAAGGTATTTTCTTTGTATTGATGTAACAACCCAGTGACCGATGAGAACTCAGCTGGCAGTTCAGGTGAAGCCTGCTCTGTAAAGAGAGCAAACAACTGATATGTTGTGCGCTGTGTCCTGTAGACTACGCCTCTCACACTCAGTTCAATGTAGCTTTGGTTCATTGGTTGAATGCATTGTGTACTACTGTGGAGTCGTGTGATCGGAGCTTTAGCTGTTGAATGCAGTAGCGTATGAGGAGTGCTTTAGGGTCTGTAGTAGGTATGGTAATCCTGTCTCACCATTTAGTCAGAATGAGAATGAATCTGCCTACACGCATTTTAGACAAATTGTCTATTAAGTGGCGAACGTGCCCTAGAAGACAAATTGTCATTTTGTGGCGAACGTGCCCTGGAAGACAAATTGTCTATTTAGTGACGAACGTGCCATAGAAGACAAATTGTCTATTAAGTGGAGAACGTGCCCTAGAAGACAAATTGTCAATTTCGTGGCGAACGTGCCCTAGAAGACAAATTGTCAATTAGTGGACGAACGTGCCCTAGAAGACAATTTGTCTATTAAGTGGCGAACGTGCCCTAGAAGACAAATTGTCTATTAAGTGGCGAACGTGCCCTAGAAGACAAATTGTCTATTAAGTGGCGAACGTGCCCTAGAAGACAAATTGTCTATTAGTGGCGAACGTGTCCTAGAAGACAAATTGTCTATTTAGTGACGAACGTGCCCTAGAAGACAAATTATTAATTTAGTGACGAACGTGCCCTAGAAGACAAATTACTAATTTAGTGACGAACGTGCCCTAGAAGACAAATTACTAATTTAGTGACGAACGTGCCCTAGAAGACAAATTGTCAATTTAGTGTAGAACGTGCCCTAGAAGACAAATTATTAATTTAGTGTAGAACGTGCCCTAGAAGACAAATTATTAATTTAGTGACGAACGTGCCCTAGAGACAAATTATTAATTTAGTGTAGAACGTGCCCTAGAAGACAAATTATTAATTTAGTGACGAACGTGCCCTAGAAGACAAATTGTCAATTTAGTGACGAACGTGCCCTAGAAGACAAATTATTAATTTAGTGACGAACGTGCCCTAGAAGACAAATTATTAATTTAGTGACGAACGTGCCCTAGAAGACAAATTGTCAATTTAGTGACGAACGTGCCATAGAAGACAAATTACTAATTTAGTGACGAACGTGCCCTAGAAGACAAAATGTCAATTTAGTGTAGAACGTGGCCTGTATAGTAATTGTACCGTGTAGGTGGTGCTTAAACTGTTGACCAGTGTAGTGATGTTTTAGCTGTTGACCAGTGTGTGGTGCCTTAGTATGTTGGTATCTACACCATACGGGCAAAAAATGTATACTGTGCCTTGATTTTTATTTGAATTTTTGTTTTAAATTCTCTTGTTCAAAATATGCTCCATCAGGCTTGCTTTATTGTATCTTTACATACAAAACTCAATAAGATCTTTTGCTGGATAGATATAAAGATATTCAGTGTTTATAGGGTATAACCAACTGACATTCCTGTCTAAAAATGTGGGAATGTTATATTTTTTATTAAAAAGTTTGTGTGTGTGCGAGTGTGTGTGTGAATTATAATGTATTGTTGTTATTGGTATGCATTATAGTCACTATTCTTGTTATGTTTCTTTGTGCTTGTTTGATGGAGCTTTCATGGATTTAAAAGGCAGTTGATAAATTCAACCTTGCATGTTTTAACTGTAAGCTGCACATTAATTTTGTCAAATGTGCTTTGATGTAGTTTTTAGTATCTTTTATATAAAATGCGGTGTACATTTCTATATTACATTTTAATACATTTTCAAGTTAAATATTTTATAAACTTTTCATTTATTTTTTTTTTAATTAACCTCAAATTTTTTGTTTTGTTTTAAATTATTACACTGAATTTAAACGACAAGTTAAATTTGAAGGTTTTTTTCTTTACATTCCTGATTTTATTTTATTTGCTATGTACTGGACCACACTCCGCTTTTCGTTAAGGATGAAGTTGTTTATTTATTAAATCAAAAATATATATATTATCACCAAAGACTATGAATGTGTGGTCTCTTTTTTTTTTTAAATTACAGCTGTGAATGAATCATCTCACATTCCAAAGTCTACACATTGTTTTCACAATTCCTTCTTTCGCGCCATTATGTACCTGTAATGGAAATATTTTTGTCTCATGTTCAAGCACCGCATGCGAGTGAATCCTGCTTTAATAGTTTCTTTTTCGAAGAATTTTGGGAGTACATTATTAAATTTAAATGCAATATAAACTTTATGTATTTTTACTTTACTGTTTCTTCTTTGATGAATTTGGGGAATACAGTATTAATTTTAAATGTAATAAAGATTTTGAACAAAGCCAACTGTTTGCACGTTTGCTTTTGCTGTATAGAAGAATTTTCTTATCTCTCTCTCCTCTCTCATTCTCTTTCTCTCTGCATGTGTACATCTATCTCTCTTTCTCTTTCTCTCTTTCACCCCCTTTCTTTTTCGCTCTCTGTGCATGTGTCTGTACATGTGTCTATACATGTGTCTGTGCAAGTGTACATGTGTCTGTGCATGTGTCTGTGCATGTGTCTGTACATGTGCGCACTTGATGTTATGAAATCTAAGCATGCATACAAGTTGACAAGGGCACACATATATCTACACACACCATATTAACAAATCTATCTGTCATTTCACTAAGACAACACGGTCTCGATTCATAGTTCATCATAGTGTATTTATGTTATTATGTCAACAAAAACAACAATATTATCATTATCAGTGTGATTGACAGCAAAAACACATTCGCCATTGTAGTCAAATTTATATCATCTCAAATATCAAGGTCAAACATAACAATAACAATTTGGTGCTAAACATGATCAAGTAGTAACGCCAGTCCTCTTTTTATGTTAGTCATTGTTTATAGGGGCCAGTGGACTGTGAAGAGCCGAATCAGGACCACAACTTGGTTACACTACATTACATTGTTATTGCTTTAGGTCCAGCGGACTCTTCCGAGCAAAATCAGGACCAGAGAAGTGAAAGAGGACTTACCCCTGATCCGCATAAAAGATCTGCCGAAACAACTCTAGTGGTAACCCTAGTGGTAACACTGAAGGCAATCTACCAGCCGGTCACTTTACAATAAAGACATCCCACGCAGGAGATGCTGAGGCTATTAATATTAATTTATCGAACCCCCATTTACAAAAACAAAATAGAATACAAACAGAATTATACAATATCAACAAAACACATACATATAAAATGCCTACATTGCTAAATAATAACATCATAGGAAGCCCCAGTGACCATTTAGCAGAAAGTGTCCAATATTCCCAAGCTGATCCAACAGACCTCATACACAAATGAGGAGTATTGTCCCGGAAGAGTTTTCAAGAAAAAAGGTAGGTGACTGGTCTAGCGAAGAAGATAATATAGTAGATTGATAGAACAGAGTAGGAATGAGAAAGAACAAAGGAGAAAAACAGCAACAGTGGAAATGTAAAGCACTAAATTTCCAGAAAGTGGGGATACTATTTATACTGAAACCCCCGGCACCCCCACAGGGGTACAACTTGGTTGGTTAGTTATTTAGTTAGTTAGTCATTGCTTACAGGGTCCAGCGGACTGCAAAGAGCTGAATCAGGACCACAAAATCAAGACAACAACTTGGTTGTAAGAGAGTTCACCCCTGATCAGTATAAAAGATCTGCTTAAACAACCCTAATGGCCTTGTCCCCTATACACAATGTGTCCGGGGACGTAAATCTACCCAAACAAACAAACAAACCCTAATGGTAACACTGAAGGCACTCCACCAGCTGGTCACTTTACAATAAAGGCATCCCATGCAGAGTACGCTGAGGCTGTACTCAGGGTGGAGAACAACTGAATCAAGAAATCTCTGAAATCCGGCCTGGGCCCAGGGGCCAAGCCCCGGTATTCGCCCCCTGGAAGAAAATGAATTTATGCAATTTTGAAAGTAATTTAGGGCCTCTCCTGAAAGCAAAAAGCACAAAGTAAACATGAATAGAAACAACAGCAACAACAACAAAAGAATGTTTTATGCACATGTCTTTCAGAAAAGTTAAGAATCTTGATTTGTAGGCCTAACAACGTTTGAGGTCCACGACTGTTACACACAAACTCCATATTTCCAATTTTACTTGGCACACGTTTGTCTATTTTTTAGCTGTAAACAGGCAAGAATTTTTATAATTTTAGAGATATTTAGGGGTACGTTAGTAAAAACACCACATCTTAGGTATTAGTGACGAGTGTATAGATTTAAATGAAATAAAATGCAAAAAGAACAGAAATAAATTCTCTTTTGATTATCTACCTTTTTATACTTCTCTTGTCATGTCTTGTTTTCTATTACTCCATGTGTATAAAACAAAAAAGTTTTTAAAAGTCCAAACAAGCCTCTTCTTCACTTTCATGCCAGTCTGAAAGATCATATGCATGCACACTACTGACACTAATTGCATAATGTCAGTACCGATCTCTTTTTCCGACTCCAAGTCCATTTCTCTCACTTTAATGTCTGATAAATGGAAGCCTGTAAACTCCCCTTCATCAGTCAAAGAATCCAAACCATCCATTTTAGACACACACACAAGAAAATTTGAAGAAAAAAAATCGAGAAAACGAACGCATCACAGAGAAAACTTGTGGAAATGCAGTCGAATGTTTTCACAACAGAATAAACCGGAAGTCAATTGCCGGAAGTCTCGCAATCTTTCAAACAACGCGAGAATATAACCACATGGTTGATACGGACGCTTTTGGACGTTTTGCCTGTTTAGACCTTCGGCCGCTTTTGGCCGCTATGCCCAGTAAAGGGTAGCCCCTCAGCTTTTCACACTCGGAACTCAATATTTTTTTCTCGGAAATGCAAATGCCTTCCGCGGAAATCCGCGGATTCGCGGAAAATTCTCCACCATGTGTACTCTAATTTATCGAACCCCCGTTTACAAAAACAGAATATAAACATTATAAATTATTAACAAAACACATACATATAAGATGGCTAAATAGCTAAATAATAATACCACAGAAAGCCCTAGTGACCATTTGGCAGAAAGTGTTCAATATCCCCAAGCTGACCCAACAGACCCCATTTACAAATGAGGAGTTTTGGGAGTTTTCAAGACAAAAAAAGTAGGTGACTGGTCAAGCAAAGATAGTAGATTAATAAAACAGATTAGGAACGAGAAAGAGCAAATGAGAATGACAGAAACAGTGGTAATTTAAAGCATTCAACTTCCACAAAGTGGGGATACTATTTATACAGAGAACCCTGGTGCCCCAACGGGGAACTTTTTCTACATATTCATGTCAATATACATACAATTGATTTATGAAGAAACAAACTATTCAACAATGAAAGCATATTCATCCTTCAATATTCAAACAAAAGGGATAAGGTGTCAAGTTCAATCCATGATTAGTTGTAATTTAAGGAGTGTAGAGGAAGGGACCGACACTGTAAAAACAATATCATTAAGTTGTGTGTGTTCCTGTATATCATATGTTTGTGCCTTTGTGAGTTAATGTATGTGCACTATTCTACATAGAGGGAGGTTTTGGGACTTTAAAAAACAAAATCAATTTTAAAACAAACAAACAAAAAACATTGTTCAGTTCATTCCAATCCAAGTTTACTGCTAACATTCCAATCCAAGGTTACTGCTATCATTCCAGTCCAAGTTTACTGCTAACATTCCAATCCAAGTTTACTGCTAACATTCCAATCCAAGTTTACTGCTAACATTCCAGGCATCCCAAGTGTCAGTTTATTCCCCACTGGGCCATGCAAAAAGATTTGAACCTGCATCACACCCAGCACTGGCAACTAGCTGCTGAGGCATACCAGTCTAGTAATAAGTAGACACAGGTATCCACAGCCTCTTAATACTAAAATGGCCTATTGAGCTGCTTGTTACAATAGGATTATATCCCTTCCAAATGTGGCTCAGTATTGGTGGACTTTGCAGTTAAGTCCCTTTGCTCTTGTATACAGCCCAGGGCAACACTAGGGTTGAACTCTGACAACATTATCTGCCGTTCATTTTTGTTTGTTAGTTATTCATTGCTTACAGGGTACAACTTTGCTGAAAGAGGATTCACCTCTGATCCACATAAAAGATCTGCTGAAACAACCCCAGTGGTAACACTGAAAGCACTCCACCAGCTGGTCACTTTACAATAAAGAGGGGACGATGAGGCTATATAATATTCTAATTTATCGAACCCCCATTTAAAAAACAAAATAGAATACAAACAGAATTATAAAATATCAACGAAACACATACATAAAAAATGCCTACATCGCTAAATAATAATATCATAGGAAGCCCTAGTGACCATTTGACAGAAAGTGTCCAATATTCCTAAGCTGATACAACAGACATCACACACAAATGAGGAGTTTTTTCCCGGAAGAGTTTTCAAGAAAAAAGGTAGGTGACTGGTCTATAGAGAATAAGAAAATAGTATAGTAGAATGATAGAACAAAGTATAGGAATGAGAAAGAACAAAGGAGAAAGATAGCGGCAGTGGGAATTTAAAGCACTAAATTTCCAGAAAGTGGGGATACTATTTATGCAGAAATCCCCGGTACCCCCCTGAGGGGATGTCGTTCATTGATCTACGCCTCAACTGGGTATTTCTTGAATTCTGACAGCATTACCTAATGTTCACTGAACTGGGTATATCACTAAGAAACCAAGCACAGATAGACAATTAGAAAAATACATGCATAGACTTACGTTGTTGCATGCATGTCAGTCACAATATGAATGCATTTCAAAAATGTTAACAACCCATATCACACTAACGGCATTGTTTCTCTTTCAATTAAACAAACACACGTTTAACAGTTCCCCCTCCCATCACCCCCACCCCAAAAAGAATATGTACACTTTACAAAATGTGACAAGTAAACATTGCACAGTATTTCATATGCGTGTCTACATCTTACCACATACCTATGTAGTTGCAATTGTGTGGGGTTTCTGTGTGTGTTTTTTTTTAAGGAAGCAATATTTTATTTAACCAAAGTAATATTTAATTTACAATGTAGTATTTCATTTACAATTACAATATATGATTTACAAAGTACTGTTAATACAAGAATGTTGACACAAAAACAAACATCACAGAGAATGGTTGATGTAAATGGCAAACGGTTAATTTATGTACTTTTCCTTAGTAGTGGGCTGTTCTCAGGTTATGTACAAGTCTGCAACCATTCATTGTAAACAACAATTGGGGAAGATGCAAAATAACATTAATTACACCCAAACAAATCCCCTCCTAAACACACACACGCATCGCTTATCCCCACGTAGACCCCCCACCTAATCCTCTCCTACACACACACAATATCTTCTTCCACCCTTACACAATTGTCTCCTACACACACACAATATCTTCTTCCACCCTTACACAATTGTCTCCTACACACACAATATCTTCTTCCACCCTTACACAATGGTCTCTTACACACACACAATATCTTCTTCCACCCTTACACAATGGTCTCTTACACACACACAATATCTTCTTCCACCCTTACACAATGGTCTCTTACACACACACAATATCTTCTTCCACCCTTACACAATGGTCTCTTACACACACACAATATCTTCTTCCACCCTTACACAATTGTCTCTTACACACACACAATATCTTCTTCCACCCTTACACAATTGTCTCTTACACACACACAATATCTTCTTCCACCCTTACACAATTGTCTCTTACACACACACAATATCTTCTTCCACCCTTACACAATTGTTTCTTACACACACACAATATCTTCTTCCACCCTTACACAATTGTCTCTTACACACACAATATCTTCTTCCACCCTTACACAATTGTCTCCTACACACACACAATATCTTCTTCCACCCTTACACAATTGTCTCTTACACACACAATATCTTCTTCCACCCTTACACAATTGTCTCTTACACACACAATATCTTCTTCCACCCTTACACAATTGTCTCCTACACACACAATATCTTCTTCCACCCTTACACAATTGTCTCTTACACACACAATATCTTCTTCCACCCTTACACAATTGTCTCTTACACACACACAATATCTTCTTCCACCCTTACACAATTGTCTCTTACACACACACAATATCTTCTTCCACCCTTACACAATTGTCTCTTACACACACACAATATCTTCTACCACCCTTACACAATTGTCTCTTACACACACAATATCTTCTTCCACCCTTACACAATTGTCTCTTACACACACACAATATCATCTTCCACCCTTACACAATTGTCTCTTACACACACACACAATATCTTCTTCCACCCTTACACAATTGTCTCTTACACACACAATATCTTCTTCCACCCTTACACAATTGTTTCTTACACACACACAATATCTTCTTCCACCCTTACACAATTGTCTCTTACACACACAATATCTTCTTCCACCCTTACACAATTGTCTCTTACACACACACAATATCTTCTTCCACCCTTAAACAATGGTCTCTTACACACACACAATATCTTCTTCCAACCTTACACAATGGTCTCTTACACACAAAATAAATGTCCCATTGTGTTCACCAAGATACACCCACACACGGCTGCCCAAAAGGGTTAATATCAATATATCTGTTTCACCACCATGACAAAATAGTACTTTTTGATCATGTTGACACCTTGCATTTATAGCATTAATTTGAAATATTCTCTCTCCACTGCCTACAGCTATTCCTTTAGCTGGCAAGTGCGCTATATAAGAACACATTTTCAAGTACTTTCATTTAATATTATAAGCTAGGAAGAAGGAAATGTGTCATGACGTCTATCAATCTAACATAGATCTGGCATTAAAGTATTCCCTGAAGTTAACCTACCTGAACAGTCAGTTTATCATGCACGACAATGATCAAAATAATTTAGTATAATTTACTGTGATTAATTAATGGCAGTACGGTGGAACACAAGTAGAAAATTATCATTATGTATGCTATGCTGATGGAAACATGCTGAAGCAATGAAATACGTGTCAATTCTGTTGCTTGCGTTGGACAAATATTACCTTTAAAAAATTGGGACAAAAAAACAAAACAATCAAATTAATTATAAAATACAAAGAATGACAGAATATTGCAAAATGATCATGCACAATCGTCGCAGTAACCAATTTGTTCATTTGTTTGATTGATTCATGTTTCATCTTCTCTAACTCCCACACTGGACAGTAAGTAGTCTTGCTCTCAAGTTATCCAATCAAGTAAGCTTGTCATCATCCATTCAACAGTAATTATCTGAGTCAGTCAGTCATGAAATCAACTATGTAGTCAACCCACTGAGACAATCATCCGACAGTCTTCTGCCTTTTGTCCTGTCTAATCAGTCACTTGGGCATTTCCCTATTGCCTGTTGAGGTTAGTAAGGGGAAAGAAACATTGCACAGCAATCTTATAGCAATAATATCATGTACCCCAATATGTTGTTGACCTACACCACACCCAGTTTCACATGCCCTTACAAATACTCACGTGCGCACTTACACACACACACACACTTATGTCCTCTTGTGTAATTCAGCTGAACTCGTTCATGCAGTATCAGGCGACCGGCCATTACGGACGGTTCTCATTTTGTTTCACTCACACACAAACATACACACACAACCGTGTAAAAACACAGTTGTTATGACTTTCATGAAATGCCACATACGTTGTTTTGACATTTTAAAAAAATTTGTCCATTTTTACCTAACCCTAATACAGCCTTACCCCTAAAGGAACACCGTTTTGACGCCAAAATAACGAGGCGGTCAAAAGAACGAAGGTAGAGTATAAAGAGTGTGTAACAATAATGGTGTTTCTACATTGACACACACACACACATACATTCTCTCTGAGAATCATTCTAATAATTTTACCATTGGATTCAAATTCAAAGCCGAGATAAAGTAAAACCAATTTGATCACTCATCGGTGCAGTTCAATGTTACAACGTAAAGCCAAACAAAGTTCTGTAATCGTATTTCGTACTTGGGATTCCATTCAACAAAAGAAACTACTGTATTTACAATTTCTTTGTTAAAAATCTGCTTTTGTTTCATAATTCCTGTGACACAAAAGCATACACCATACACAAAATGTCAAGTGTCTGTATTTACAAAACAGTGGTATCTGATGATGAACATTAGCATGTACACCATAAAACTCTGATTAACAACATCACAAATATCCACCAATATCATTTAGCAATAAGCAATAGTTTTACAAATTATATATGTATGTGATTCTCCAACACAGTATCTGAGTGCCGATTTATTTTTATTATATTAAAAAAATCAAAATCAAAAGCACATTTCTTTTAATACCTGTTGGCTGAAATTACACAGCAAATGACACAATTTGTTCACTAGTTCCGCTAAGTGTGCAATTATATATTATATATATTTAAAAATATTTCATTTCATTTAATTAAATCTGACAGAATGAGAGATTGATAATGTTCTGTCAAATATTATGGTTAATGTATTCATTTTTTTTAAAAATCACCACAGCAACAACAAAATGTAAACCACACTTCATCTCAACCACAACTGATTTTCAACCTACACAAGGACATCACACACTGATTTTAAGTGGATTGTCATACAAGGATTAGTCAGATCAACATCAGGGTAAGGGGTGAGGGTTTGGAGGGGTGGGGAAAGGGACCCCAGCAGTTATAATGATTATGCTACAAACACTAACGTGAGGGATATTTCAGTGAGTGACTCTACCGCAAGGACGTTATTGCGAGGGACACTACCATGAGCAAGAAACTACCACAAGAGACACTATCATGAGTGCAACATGCCTCAAGTGGAACACTACCATGAGCAACTTAATCGCAAGTGCGACACTATTGAGCCCAGTGGTCTAAGGTGGGACAAACTTGCCTTGTCCAAAGGCTAGAAACCAATGGCATTTGACAGATGTGGGATTGATCCTGCCGCGCGGCCTTATGTTTCTGCGAAAATTATTTACTTTCAACTCAGGCAACTTCTCTGGGATTTCTCATGGTACTCCAGTTTGCTCCCCCAGCAAAATGTTAAAAACACAATTATTATTAGGTAGGTTGGGTTTGGGCTGTGCCTATACCTTTCCCAGAGGAGGTGAGGTGGCCCAGAATTTCCCGATAAAAATGAACAATAAAGTATAAAAAAAAACTACTATAGGGTGGGGTCACAGTGAGTGTGCAGTTACATTTTTGGTCCTGTGTTATCATCAATCTCACTCAGTCATCTTTGTTACAGCTACTGCTAGTAATAATTATGTAAAAGTAAAATCAGAGAACTATTGAAGCACGAAAATCAGTCCTCTAGATTCATCATCACAACTTTTTACTAACGTTTGACAGAGGGAGTCAGTTTTGGTAAATGCAAGTCTATCCTCTGCAGCCATAATTTCAGAAAAATGGAAGTGTTAATATCTTTCTGAGAAAAAGACCAGAGTTTGATTGATAGTTACACATTCAGAAGGTCTAGAGAGGTTAGTCCATTATTTTTATAGAAATTTACATTTATTCTAATTCCTTTGTGGATGTGGTGGTGTTGTCTCTCTCTCTTTTTCTTTCTCTCTCTCTCTCTCCCATGAAAATAAAAGGCTTTGCTGTAGTGTCGCACACATGGTAAGATACCCTTCGCGGTGGAGTCACGTTCGGGGTAGTGTCCCTTGTGGTAATATCCTTCCTGTAGAGTAGCTCGCTGTAGTGTCCGACACCCGTGTTAACAGTGGGTTAGCTATGAGCAAACAACAGGCACTGAAATGTCTACCACAATTCACACTGTGACTACAGTCTACTCTTCACAACGTTAGGACATCACCAACCTATCTACACTCAACCATCACATGCCAGGTATATGAGGCCCTCAGCCTACACTCAACCAACCATCACATGTCAGGTCTATAAAACCCTCAGCCTACACTCAACCAACCATCACATGCCAGGTCTATGAGGCCCTCAGCCTACACTCAAACAACCATCACATGCCAGGTCTATAAGGCCCTCAGCCTACACTCAACCAACCATCACATGCCAGGTCTATGAGGCCCTCAGCCTATGTACACTCAACCAACCATCACATGCCAGGTCTATGAGGCCCTCAGCCTATGTACACTCAACCAATTATTTCAACTCGGGCGACGTCTCAGGGGTTTCCTCCGGGTACTTTGGTTTTGCTCCCCCAGCAAAAATGTCAAAAACTCAATTAATTTTAGGTAGGTTGGATTTGAGCAGGCCACAGGCTGCGACTACGTCTTCCACAGAGGAGGCGGCCCAGAATTTCCCGATAAAAAGGGACAATAAAGTGTCCAAAAAAAAGAAAAAAAAAAAAGAAACAGGATCTAACTCAAGCCGCTTAAGGCTCCAACTTGCATCATCTGACTCCCCAGACAACTGAGCACAGTACTGGGGAGGGATGAGTGGAAAAGTGCCCTAGTGCCTGCTGGCTGTATTTCAGTACTGCCACTCACTGCCTACGACACCACTATCACAATAAAGTCCCTGCCATCAAACGCATTCGTGCACAGACTTGCTTTATAGTTATTGTCTGATCTGACAGAGTACAATATATATATACACACACAAACGCACTCATCAAAGCATATTAGCGTCCAACAGGTAGTCACAACAGAGATACAAACATGAGTCATCAACAGCCACAGTGTTCACGTGTCTGCCAGAAAATGCTGCCTTTTCTCAACGTACACAAAGCTGCCACGTTCAGTGTTGCACGGTCACTTGGCCCTCTGTTCATTAAATATATTGATGTACCCCAAATCACCGGTCGTTTTCCTGAACTTTCCAGTGACTCAAGGTTGACCATTGTCCATGGTATTGAGAGAGCAGACTGTAATGGTCAATGTCCTGACACTTGGTGAGTGAGCTCAGCTAATAAAAGACATAAAGTGAGGGTCAGGTAACAGGCCAGGGGGCTCTCACATTGGCAGATGAAATCACAGACCAGCAATTACATTCTATTACCATAATTGTTAGGATTACAAATACATTTTGTCTCACACACACACACAAAAAGCAGTTCTATTTAAAACTAGAAGGGCAAAGCCCGTATGACTCGCATGTAACATGAAAAGGAGTGCCCACAAAAGAAAAAAATAAAACAGTGGCATTAAAATGCAAAGTATTACTGACTTTGACCTTAACCTTTAGTGAGCTTTACCTTAGGATGACCTTAACCTTCACTTGACCTCTCAGTCTTGTTTATGATCAAATAACCCAATGTTGTTGAATACTATGGGTTAAATAGTGCCATTCAACCATGATACGATGACTTAAAAAAACATTGTTTAGGCAATGTCTCAAATGACCTTGACCTTCAAAAGCAATGCAAAAGCGGAACATATATGAATGCTTAATCTATCAGTATCATCTCTAAATACAACAAGTTTGGACTTTATATCTCTCATGTTTAGGGTCAAGGTCACTTCCAAGTACCTATACTAACCAACTTTGGACAGCTCCAGTGATCTTGGAGTGAGGTTGACCAAATTTGCATAGTATACGTGTCTGATTGATATCTGTCATGCAACAAAGAATCATAAGCTCAATATTAACAATATTGAAAAAAAATTTAAAAAGTTAAATTTGTCCAAAAATTGTCATTTTTTAAAACTTGATGACTCTGTGACATTGACCTTGAAGTGAAGTCATTCATTCACTGATCATTTATGAGATCTCATGGATATAATATACCGTCTTACCAAGTTTGGTTGTGATAGTTTAAATAGGTTGTGAGATATTAATCCACTTGCAAGTTTTGCACAGACAGATGATGGACAGTGGCGAGACGGACACATTTAAAAAACAACACGTTATTATTGGACAATTTAGGACTCATCTCGCATATATTTGCAAAAATCTGGAAATTTTTATTTTTATTTTTTGGGGGGTAAGGGGTGGTGAGGTGGGGGATGGGAGGGGGGAGGAGTACATAGACTCACATTGCTAATGATGTGAGTTACAAGTGATATGCAATGTTCACATCAGTACAAAATTGTTTAGTAACCACACTGAACATCAAATCCAAGGCCTCTCTATATGATATCTCCTTCCTATCCTATCCTATCCTATCCCGTAACTCTGAGGTCGTTGGGGCACCACAGACGTTTAACCAGCATACTCCATCTTCTCTGTCCTCAGCAACCCTGATGGCTTCGCTCAATGTCAAGCCAGTCCATTGTCGAATGTTGTCCTCCCACCTATATATATATATATATATATATATATATATATATATATATATATATATATATATATATATATATATATATATATATATATATATATATATATATCAGTTACTCTTTTTAGTTTTGTATTCTTCCACAACCTCTAAATCTTCACTAATCGCTATCACAAGAGGGGTGGGGAGTACAAACATTGAATACTGATTGCTTTTCTCTGTCTCTGCATTAGTGTGGAACTTAGTACATAAATGATGCCACTCTTGGCACTTAAAACTTTCCTACATGTAGGTAAAAGATCTCATCATTCTCAAAGAGCTTTCGAAGAAATTCAACCAAAACTGAATATTTTGTCATTTTAAATATTTAAATAAAAATATCAGTTTGGGGTCAGGTCAAAGAGTAGCCCACGCATGTTGCTTTCATTCTATCCATTGTTCGCAAAGACATTTTTACTTTAGGCCCAAAAAAACAACGTCTGTTTACGGTAACATAGGTTAAAAAAAACAAAAAGGGTCAGTAGGCCAGCTTCTTCTTTTTTCTTCTTTAAACCTTTTCCACCTTGGGTGCAATTTTTGTGGCTTTTTACTTTTAGGCTTAAAAAAAAAATCCAGACAATCCCCACCCAAGAAAGGTTAGGGTAGTGCCAAAAAATTAGGGTGGTCGGGATACCACAAACATATATATTATATATATGTTGTGTTTGGACTTACCACAGCCTAATGTAGCCATTTCACTTCGTAATGTTCATATATATCATAATCAATTTATCCACTGTCTAAAACTTGAACCAAAATGTGCAGCTGCCTGACTCATATATCTTATATCCATTTATCCACTGTGTCTAAAACACTCAAATTTTCTAATCTAACATTCATCAAGTCAAAACATTTGTGAGTCAAATACACCCATTTGAAAACTATGTCGTGTTGCTTGCAATGGATTACATTTAAAAATACTATCACATAAAACATATTCAATCAAAACATTATTGAAAGGAAAATTAACTGTACTAGCATTAATGTACAGCAAGTACTGGAAATAAATAAATTAAAAAAAAAAAATCACAAACTCACAAGGGGTGACACACTCTCTCTCTCTCTCTCACTCCAAACAAATGAAGTTAAACAGCCTCAGAGGTGGCTGAACATGAACAACAACACATATGTAAATATTTGCCACTACGTTTTAGGTTTACAATTGAGATAAAAAATTTTTAGAAGTTAAATAATGAAATGAAGAGTGTTTTTTGTTTCTCCTTCTACAGGTTTTAGCTGCCAGTATCACTGAAGAGCAAATGGAAACACACTCAGAGAGCCACCTCAACATGTGTATGATAAGGATATCACTGTACAAAATATTCACTCAAACACTACAGACATACTGTGACAAAAACACTTCTAAGCATAACAGTGCAATCAATTCACAAACAACGCTCAGCTCTCAACAATTTCATACATTATCTGGCACCAGTAAATAAAGCAATCATCAAGGTCATTATTACCTCATAGTAAAAGAAGTATCATGTCATCAAAGAAGAGTTACTGATAGGGTTCTGGCTTTAGAGTTATGGCTTTAGGGTTCTGTTATGGACTGAGGTTAAGGGTTAGGTTTAACTTGTTAAGTCTTAAGTTAGGGTTAAGGATGGGGCAAGGTTTAGGGTTAGGGCTAGATCGTTACATGAATTTGATTATTGGTGTATGTTTTGTGTGGACTATTTATGCAGTGGATTAAGAACATGATGCTGATTTTGATGATTGCTGTAGCATACACACCAAGGTGCAAAATATCACACAAAAAGACCCAGAGAGAGAAAGAGTTTTAAAAAAAAAGATTTTATGACAAATAGTTTCTTTCACAGAAATTATTGAAGTTTGACATTTCTTTCAATTTATAAGGGAATAATTTATATAGTGATTCACAGGGTACCCCTGAAGTCCATGGCTGAAGATGTCAGTGAATGGTTTCAGTATTGATATCATCATCGCTGTGGTCTAAGTGTAGTCCTGAGATCTATATAGGTAGGACTACTATCAACTACAAAGACTCAACTGATCAGTTTCTGCCTCAAGCAGAGAAACAAAACCGGCCTGTACCCATCGTCATATTGCTCTCTGCCTTTATAGGCATACGCACGTTTAACATTATCTGTTTCTCTGTCACGTAGCTGCCACCAAACAGAACAAAGCACGGTCTCAACAACATCCATCAAATGCGTCACACACACCACCCATTGCAGCCTTAACAATTCTCATCATCCACTTAAAGCAAGAGAAAAGAAAACAGCGGTCTTTTCAAATCATGAGACCATGTCGGCCTTTGATCACAAATTGCTCAAAATTAACGACACAGGCAACGAAACTACATTATCTCTCGTTTGTCACCACCAGCCAGCCAGCCCCATCCAACAGAAAAAGGAACAGTTTTCCCTAGGGGGTTGGTGCAACAGATACGCATTTCCTACACTGCAGGCGCTCTTTGTGGCTGCAGTACAGTGGGGTTCTAATAAGCCAGGTACCTAGAATCACAGCTGGGTGGACTTGGGGTCAAATGTTGCGTGAAGTAACACTTTTCCATCCCAGTGTTAAACCCTACCACAAGGACAGATCTCTATCACTCCATGGTAATCAACCAAATCACTTTGTACCGCAACAACAGTTAATGCGCGTCTCACATTTGACAGTCAATTCTAAACTCCAGATTCAAGACTCCAATTTGATTCACTTCAAAAGAAAACAGGTTTTCAATGTGTCTCACTGAAGAATCTTTGAAAATATATTTCACCACAATACATACAGGAGCAAGCTTCAATGTATCCCTCCCTGGAGAACAGCATCTTATAAGAATTATGCTATCCCGAACTCTAGATCCTTCTCTTTAAGGGAGACAACTTACTAAGTTTTACCCAAACTGTTTGTCTCCCTTCATCATGATCACTGCCAGCAGACATTTTCTCCGCCATCTCACAGAAGACTTTTAACTCTTATGTCGTTCAGGTTTGGTTCCATTAGCTGCAGTTATGTCCCAAAATTCGGATCAATTCAAAACATTTCCTCATTTTTTTTAATCTTTGCATGCTGGACAATACACATCCCACACACAAGTGTTATCTGGCTGGTGCCTCACAGAAGCTGCCATGTCTTGTAGCCAAAGTGGTGGACATGTCACGGAGAAGCAAGAATAAAGTTGTCATGACAATATCTAGTGCCTGTGGAACTGTGGAAGTTAAAACTACACAACAGCATGCGCCTGTAGTTGATACTACGTAACAAGTAGCGCCTTTGAAAGTTGATACTGCAACAACAGCAGCAAGTGCCTTCGGAAGTTGCCCTAAAACGTCTCAAAGCGTGGTCCCTGATGCTCTAACAATGGCAGGTGTTAACTGAAGGGGGCGGAGGAGGGGAGATCATCATCGTCATCCTGGTGCATATGGTCTGAGAGGTCAGGGGGGCAGGGTGAACGGTTGGGCGTGTCATCAAAGCCACCAGTGGCGGTGAGTGACGTGATGGAAGGCTGAGTGTCGTCGTTGTCCATTCCTGACAGGAACTCCATCTCCTCTGTATCAGCTGGCGACGGCTGATGACAGACACGCGTAAATTAATATATATATAAATAATCAATTGATGATAATAAAAATAATAACAAACTAGTCAAAAAACAAATAAATAAAAATAAAATGCACAGCACCCTGTTTGCAAATTGTTCATGCCTTAAGTGAAAGACCAATATCACCATTATATCAAATCAAATCAAGACCACAACTTCGCTGAAAGAGGTCTCGTCCCTGATTCGCAATAAAAGATCTGCCAAAACAACCCTAGTGGTAACACTGAAGGCACTCTACCAGCCGGTCACTTTACAATAAAGACATCCCAAACAGGGTCGCTGAGGCTATACTCCAATTTATCAAAACCCCGTTTACAAAAACAAAATAAAATACAAACATCATTATAAAATATCAACAAAATACATACATATAAAATGCCTACATTGCTAAATAATAACATCATTGGAAGCCCAATGACCATTTGGCAGAAAGTGCCCAATATTCCCAAGCTGATCCAACAGACCTCATACACAAATGAGGAGTTTTGTCCCGGAAGAGTTTTCAAGAAAAAAGGTAGGTGACAGGTCTAGCGAAGAAGAAGATAGTACAGTGGAACCTCCGGTATCCGTCTCTCTGGTATACGACTCCCTCCGTTATGTGACCTGAAAACTTCTGACAGATTCACTTCCAATAATAAATTACCTCTGGTATGCGACAACCTCGTTTATGCAACCAGCGACCGTGTCTTAAGCCCTTTATATGACCGTCTTAGGCAATTTAAAAGATATATCAGTTAATTTATTGTCTGTACCTTTCGTTTTTTCTCTCATGTTAGAGTACGCCTGCTGTTGTCTGCTATTTCCGGTTTGCAAGTAAGGGACATTACTCGCCTACACTGCCTTGTCAAAATGGCGTCGCGCAAGAGGAAAGTTTTGAGTTTGGCAGAGAGAAAGTTTTTCCCTGTTCAAAATGTCTGAAGACACGACTGTTTTCAATTTTTGAAGTTGTGAATAAAAGACAAAACTAAAAATGAAACATGTTTTACAGTTTTCTTTGTCAAGAGAATACATGCTGGTGAGTGTGAAAATTATTACTACATACCCTTCCAAGCCTGAACCCTCCCCCCCCCTCCCCCTCTACCACCCCTTGTTTCCGGTATAAGACCACCTCTATTATAAGACCGTTTTTTCTCAGATTTTGGACGGTCGTATACCGGAGGTTTCACTGTATAGTAGATTGATAGAATATAGACATATATAGACATATTTATATTGTTTTTCCTCCTGGGCCTAACCGGGCATATAAATAGCTGTGAATATGTTTTTGCTATTCTATTTGTCTTTTCTGTCATTTGTGTACATAGTTGTAAATTGTAATTTGGGTACATAAGTGTAAATAATTTGTACCCTTACTGTTCTGTCTTTTGGTGTATTGTAGCGAAAGCGAGGTTTATCGAGTGCATGTACTTATATGTAATGACTATGTAAAGCGTGGTGAGTCTGGTCATAGGCTGGAGTATCCGCTATATAAAAATCCGTTATTATTATTATTATTAGAACAGAGTAGGAATGAGAAAGAACAAAGGAGAAAGACAGCGACAGTGGGAATTTAAAGCACTAAATTTACAGAAAGTGGGGATACTATTTATACTGAAACCCCCGGGACCCCCACGGGGGGGGATTATGAGAATGTGCTGTGGAAAAACTGAAACAGTATCATACTATGTTGTTGCTGTTCATTATCATCAATATCACCCTTGTCGTCACCATCATCAAAAGGTTTGGTACAGAAGAACAAAGTCAGTTAACTATAAAGAACATGCATAGTTTGGTACAGAAGAACAAAGTCAGTTAACTATAATAAAGAACATACATAGTTTGGTACAGAAGAACAAAGTCAGTTAACTATAAAGAACATGCATAGTTTGGTACAGAAGAACAAAGTCAGTTAACTATAAAGAACATACATAGTTTGGTACAGAAGAACAAAGTCAGTTAACTATAAAGAACATGCATAGTTTGGTACAGAAGAACAAAGTCAGTTAACTATAAAGAACATGCATAGTTTGGTACAGAAGAACAAAGTCAGTTAACTATAAAGAACATGCATAGTTTGGTACAGAAGAACAAAGTCAGTTAACTATAATAAAGAACATGCATAGTTTGGTACAGAAGAACAAAGTCAGTTAACTATAAAGAACATGCATAGGCCAGACAGAAGAACAAAGTCAGTTAACTATAAAGAACAGGCATAGGCCAGACAGAAGAATAAAGTCAGTTAACTATAAAGAACATGCATAGGCCAGACAGAAGAACAAAGTCAGTTAACTATAAAGAACATGCATAGGCCAGACAGAAGAACAAAGTCAGTTAACTATAAAGAACATGCATAGGCCAGACAGAAGAACAAAGTCAGTTAACTATAAAGAACAGGCATAGGCCAGACAGAAGAATAAAGTCAGTTAACTATAAAGAACATGCATAGTTGTACCAACAAAAGAACAAAGTCAGTTAACTATAAAGAACATGCATAGGCCAGACAGAAGAACAAAGTCAGTTAACTATAAAGAACAGGCATAGGTCAGACAGAAGAACAAAGTCAGTTAACTATAAAGAACATGCATAGTTTGGTACAGAAGAACAAAGTCAGTTAACTATAAAGAACAGGCATAGTTTGGTACAGAAGTCAGTTAACTATAAAGAACAGGCATAGTTTGGTACAGAAGAACAAAGTCAGTTAACTATAAAGAACATGCATTGACCAGTTTCCACTAAACAGGTGACCTTGAGGCTGGCCAACTGTCACAGATCTATCAACCCTAGGTTGTGGATAGGCCTATGCCCTCAACATCCTCTGGCACTCACATTGGGATCAGCGTCGCGTTCGGGCTGACTGCTTGTATAACCTTAGTAATAGTCTGATAACTGCAAACGGTCTTTTGTTCATCATCATCATCATCATCATCATCATCATCATCATCATCATCATCATCATCATCATCATTCTTATCTTCATCCCCATCATGGTAAGGGCTGAGGATATACAGAATGCCCAACCCAATGCTGGAATGTGATCCCGTTACTGAACACCGGTAATTTAGCCCAATCCCTGGTCACCCGTTACCTGCAAACTGTTTTTGTTTCCCACGCTGTCTACGTCGTTATCCAAGAAGTTAGAGAAGGGCAGAGACTTGGGTCGATCCTGTCAAAAACACCATAACCATATTGTTCATGTTTAGCATCTTGTTATGTTTAGAGACGCCATCCCTAGATTTTACAAATAGTTCTGGCTTTGTATTCTCTTGTAAGAATCCTTCCCATTACTGTTACCAATCAGCCAAACTGTGCATACTTACTTCCCATCAACAGGATTTTTTTTTCTCTGTACTTCGTTCAGGCATCTTTTCATGCCATTGAAAATCAGTCACTTGCTTCCCAGCTCGCCAGTGTATCAGACTTGCCGAAAATCAAGTGGCTGATTGTTAGCAAGCCCACCTGATACACTGGTGAGCTTAGAACACAGCCACATGGCCATCTGTGTCTATGGCACACATCCACAAATGCAAACTATTGACAACAGAGAAGTGGAGATAGATCTTTCCTATCATTACAAACCATGGACAACAGAGAAGTGGAGATAGATCTTTCCTATCATTACAAACCATGGACAACAGAGAAGTGGAGATAGATCTTTCCTATCATTACAAACCATGGACAACAGAGAAGTAGAGATAGATCTTTCCTATCATTACAAACCATGGACAACAGAGAAGTGGAGATAGATCTTTCCTTTATTTTCATTTACGATGGAAATGCATCTTTGCAGAATACAGAGTTTATAGAATCTGTTCAGTAAGAAACATTCAGTACAGAGATTCTACAGTCACCGTTATTTGAACAGCATCACCCTGGCACAGCCTGCTTCAGCCGACTGAAGTTGCATCTCAGGAAAACTGTGTAATAATTATTTCACAATGACAATTTGCATGCACCAATGTGTGTTAGGTGTGTTGCTGTGTCTGGCTGGCACTCGACCATAGGACATAAGTGTCAGGATCTTTAAAAGTCAGTGCAACTGTAAGCTGGTGTGAACAGATTAGACTTCAGCTTATACCCTCGTCGTAGTCACTTCCAACAATTTACACATTTCTGCATTGAATGTGACCCTTTATTTTGTCAGGAATGCACATCACCGATATATGATAAATGATGTATAATGTATGATTTGTGATGTACGACAAGTACTCACAGACAAAGGGGATCGTGAGCGGCTGCGTTGTTTGGACCCGTCTGACCTCATGACCTGCATCTGCGCTTTGACCTTGACCCTCATCCACTCTGGTATGGTGAAGCCTCGACACTCGTGCATCATCAGCGTAGGGCTGTCCCTGCAACAAAACGCTGTGCAGTGAGAGTCAGGTACACTCAGTGGTCTGAGGAGTGGTGCAGCAGTGGGCAGCAATTGTGCATCTTGAAATCAACCCCCTAGTCAGTATGCACTTGACAAGATGGCTGACTGCTGGACTTGAAGAAGAAGTCACAACTGACCTTTGTGGGAAAAAACATAGCAAGTTGTAGCAAAAAATAAAGAAATGAAGTGTGCAGAGGTGCCAACCCCCTAATCTTCTCGTCAGTATTTCCGGACCTGTTTGTCAGTATTTTTTAAATACTTGTCAGTATTTTTTTTCTCGCAAAACCCAGCCTATGACATTATAACGACGTGACAGGCTTACCTCTGAAATAGCAGGCTATTTTCAGCCTTCTAAAATCACCATGAAAATCAGCTTGTTGAACACTACACTTGTTTTACTCAAAAAAATACCATGAAAATCAGCTTGTTGAACACAACACTTGTTTTACTTAAAATGAATGATACTGATAATCTTTCCAATAAAAGCAATGTCAGCAACAAAACAGTTCTATTGTTTCAAGGACTTAGCAGTTGCAATTTTGCAATTTTTCAGAAGTGTTGGAGAGTTTTGTTTTGTAGCAGTCAATATTTGAATTTCTTGATTTCAACTGCAGCATTGCATTCAGTGTCATACTTCCCAAAGTCCCTCTAAAGTCAGTTTTATTTTTTCTAACCAGAGAAAAGACCCTTTTACATGAACAGTTGGACACAGGGATCAGGAGAATCCTCAGTATGATCTTGGACAGTAAGTAAGCTTTGTGTCTAGCAGATGCAACATGCCTGGCAACATCGTCAAAGCCACCAGGACTTTAAAAAAAAATCGAAGCCACAGACAGTATAGCGTGTGTACGTTGTTGACAGTTTCAACGCAATGATGCATGGATGTGCTTCTGTGTATGAATGCAGAAAATCCTGCAATCGTTTAGTTGCAGGCTTTGTTTTCTTTGAAGAGGAATCGGCTTCGTCATCAGACTTAGCAGCTTTTATTTTTCTGGGTCTACCATGTCCTGCCATTTTTGCGATTTTGAAACACTCCGAAAGGCGGTGAAGACTATTATGGAGGGAACTCGTACAGGTCTATTTTTAGACTAGGGTTAGGGTAGGAGTAGAGTAGGGTACCGGTAGGGTAGGGTAAGGTTGGGTTGGGTAGGGTAACCCTAACCCAACCCTAACCCCAGATGATGTCAGTCTAAAAATAGATCTGTACGAGTTCCCTCCATTATAGTCTTCACCCGAAAGGCTAAAAAGTAGTGTTTTTATTGGACAAATGGATCACGTATTTGATTCGGGTCTAGCGATTGGGTAAGAACCACCCGCGTGCTTGATTCGGCTTTCATCACGTGATTGATTAGGGTACAGTCATGAATCGAAAAGCGTGTCGGAAAATACAGCAGGCACACAGCGACGTTCAGTGAGTGCATGAGTACTATTCTGAGACCAGAAGCTGGCAAAGATAAACGATCGGCAACTTCTCCTCCGTATTCTTATAAAAGCTACCGTATTTCTGTATTTAATTCACTTTGCCTGAATTAAATACAGTCAATCCGTACTGGTTGGCATCTGAGTGTGCAGGCTGGGCTCCAGAGACCAGTGTAATGAGCATCTCTTTGAGCTGCTAAACCTGCTTTAGGAGTATGACAATACACCCAAGCCCTAGATCCCTGACTGCATGAAGCTTGAAATGGAGACATTATAGATGCACACAAATTAGGATGATAGCCATGGTAAAGGCATAAGACAAAAGACATTTATTCGTCCAAGAGATCACACTGGAAAAGTGCAAAATAAAATATTAAATTACAAATAAGTAATAAGTAGTAATAATAACAATCTTTATAATTGTAGTTGTTTGAATAATTATAAGTAACATTACAATAACAGAGGAGTGAAAAGAAGACTGCTGATTGTAGAAGAAATGCCCACAAGTCCAACTGCACACAAAACTTCCCAAGACACAAAAGTCAATCACAATGATGAAGATGGTAACGTCTATGCCTGTGTGTTTATCAGTGTGAGTGTCCATGTTACTGTGTCGTGTGTGCGCATGTGTGTGTTCGTGTGTGTGTCACTGACTTGTACTCGTCGGTCTTGCTGAGGTCGAAGATATCGTCCACAATCAGCATGTAGGCCTTGCCTCCTGTCGCTGGCATCAGTTTTTGTTCATACAGCCACACTTTGTCCTCTTGATCACCAGAATACTGAAATCACAAAACTCTTTTATTATATTGTCGCTACTACTACTAAGGGTATTTATATAATGCTTCTTCCCATAAAATAACTGTGCTCATCGCTGCAACAATCCCATTACTACTACATTTATCACAAGCCAGACTGGCTCTGTCAGATTCAGGTACCAGAGCACAGGCTAACAAAAGTTAGCTTTTTTTAAAAACCGCCGCTTACCTTGAAGACGTCAGGATGTCGGATGTACAAACGGCCACGAGTGTTGCCTAGACCCAGCGCCCTACAACAAATCAGTAATATTAAGCCATTCGCACACCTATCAACGATTGGTCATTGAAATCATTTCAATGGGTATAAAATGGGCTGATTCCATGATGAACAAGGGATGATGCCTTCAGCTCTGTGAAAGACAGGTCATGGGAAATAGAACACCCATCTATTTGCAGACAGCTTACAGGTATCATCAATGAAAAATTAATTTATTAATTGATTTTAATCTTTCTTATTCCAGAACTGCTCAAGGTGCTGGCTCAATGAAACAGGATCTACCTCAAGCTGCCTGAGGCCTCAACTTGCTGTCTTAGGCACACTGTCTCACACCCCAGACAGCGGAGCATTATCCTGGCTCCTAACTTCCTTCATCTGAAGGAGCATGTTAAAGGGACATTTTGGTATTAACTATCTTCATATCTTAAGTTATCATTAACAACTATCTTCACATCTTATGTTATCATCGCAAACCAATGTTAAAGGGACATTTTGGTATTAACAACTATCTTCATATCTTATGTTATCATCGCAAACAAATGTCAAAGGGACATTTTGGTATTAACAACTATCTTCATATCTTACGTTATCATCGCAAACCAATGTTAAAGGAACATTTTGGTATTAACCACTATCTTCATATCTTATGTTATCATCGCAAACAAATGTCAAAGGTACATTTTGATATTAACAACTATCTTCATATCTTATGTTATCATGGCAAACAAACGTCAAAGGGACATTTTGGTATTAACAACTATCTTCATATCTTATGTTATCATCGCAAACAAATGTCAAAGGGACATTTTGGTATTAACAACTATCTTCATATCTTATGTTATCATGGCAAACCAATGTCAAAGGGACATTTTGGTATTAACAACTATCTTCATATCTTATGTTATCATCGCAAACCAATGTTAAAGGGACATTTTGGTATTAACAACTATCTTCATATCTTATGTTATCATCGCAAACCAACACACAAAGGGACATTTTAGTATTAACAACTATCTTCATATCTTATGTTATCATCGCAAACCAACACACAAAGAACAAAAATGACTGACTTGTTGGCGCGAGCTCCCATCACAAACAGTGTTCCATCTGTTATTCGATCAGGGTCCCACTGTCCACACATACAATGCTCTTTCAACAACCATAAAAATAATAATTATAATAATAACAATTATAATAATAATAATAATAATAAGTAAAAAAATAATAATAATAAGTAAAAAAATAAATATATAATAACAATAACAACCAAAATAATAATGATGATGATGATTTATTCTGATTTACTTTTATTTATAGTATGTTGCAACAACAACAATAAAAACAACCAAAAAAAAACTAACAATAATGATGATGATGATGATTTTATAGTTTAATTAAGGATTTATTTTGGTATTTATACTGCCATGAAATAAGGTCATCCACCCCCTCCTACCCCCCCCCCCCCCCCCACCTCCCCCCAAAAAAAAAGTCTGTTTATGGAAACCGATTGACCCTAATTTTTTGGCTTGACCCTAAACTCTTTTTTGGGATAATCTGGAAAAAAAATCCAAAACAATCCACCCAAGGTGAAAAAGGTTTAAAAAAAAGAAAAGAAAAAGAACGCCGACCTACCAACCTTTTTTATTCCTATGTTACCGTAAACCCATGTTGTTTTGGGGGGGCCTAAAATAAATGTACACATCAATTCAAATGTTGTTGATATCTTAGAGCTAAGCATGATGCACTGAAACTTCTGTCTATATTTCTGTGTCATTTAAAAGGACGAGTCCTAAAGCAAGAAAGGTTGGGTTACCTTTGCACCTTCTCTCTTGACGCTGTCCAGCTTGATGGGTTTCATAGGTGTGCTTCTCCTGAAACCCCATCACAGACCACATTACAACATACAGCAACACTTTCCCATCAAATATCACACAGTACACAATTTCAGCGCCCACAAGTAATACCTCCACGCATCTCCGTTTGATAAATTATTATTATATTATCGTTACAGCACTTTTTCAGCTGAAGGGCTGCACAAGGCGCTCAATACAGGATCTAATGCAAGCTGTCCCAGGTACCAACTGGCCGCCTTAGGTGCATCATCTGACACCCCAAACAACAGGGATATGTGGGGGAGGAGGGACTCAGTGCTGTCTGGGTGTGTTAGTGTAGCTGACACTCGCCAGCCTAGGATATGAGTGTCAGGGTCTTTAAAGTGGGCGCAATGGAATGTGTGAGTGAACAGACTAGACCTCAGATTATACTGTTAGCCACGGGAGTACTAATAATAATTAGGTTCAAAAGTAATATTTCTGGCTGAAAATCTAATCCCTTCACTGCACCATCTTTTTCAGGTGAAGCAACCCCTTGGGCTTGGAGCCCAACTTCCAAAGTGAAAAGAAAACAAAATAAAGTCCACAGTAACATTTATAATTGTGAACCGATTGAAAAGAACAAATGCAATAGGGACGGATATTACAGTCAATGTTTCAGGGAAATAGTACAATTAAACAATAAAATCAATTATTTTCTTGCTGAATAACACACTGTCAAAATGATCGCAAACAAAATTAGACTAAAATATATAACAATTATTTTAAAAATGATCGTAATAATAATAATGATGACAATAATAATAATAATAATACTAACAACAACAACAATAATAAACAACTCAAAGAAAAGATACTTACCCTGAGCTGTTCAAAGGAGGTCTTCCTTTACGCTGAAATAAAAAATAAAAAATAAAATAAACACCCTTAAAACAGATTTCAAAATGAACTGTCTAAAAACTGCAAACCCAGTATTCATGACAGAGCATACTTTCTGAGAAAATAAAATTGGACAATCTTTTATTTACAAGTTTGAAAAGTGGACTGAAACATAGTGTAGAAATAACAAACTTTGAAAAGAGAGGAGACGAGTTTGTATTACAACAGCACAAATTAAGTGAGCTCCCAGATTCCTGGATGGACGGACATTTTTGTGACCATCATCTTGGACTGCTTAGGTTCTTTTCACATAGATTTGCAAAATAACAAACATTTTAGAGTTTGGATGAGTATACAGACTTGCATTGCTGAGCTTAAAAAATAAATTAAATAATTTTTTAAAAAAATATTTTAAAATCAACGACTTACTCGTGGTACTTTCTTTGACAGACCACCATCGCTACCTTTCTCCGAGTCACTGTCTGATGCTTTTAATCGCCGACTCAATGGATTCTGAAAAAAACGTAAATAAATGTTTCACAAAGAAAAGAATTATTCCGTTAATTAAAACAAAACACTACATTACATTATTATTGCTTTAGGTCCAGGAAACTCTTCCGAGCCAAATCAGGACCAGTATAGCCGAATCAGGGCCACAAAATCAAGACCACAACTTTGCTGAAAGAGGACTCGCCCCTGATCCGCATAAAAGATCTGCCGAATCACCCCTAGTGGCAACACTGAAGGCACTCCACCAGCCGGTCACTTTACAATAAAGATATCCCAAGCCGGGGATGCTGAGGCTATACTCTAATTTATCAAACCCCCGTTTACAAAAACAAAATAGAATATCAACATCATGATAAAATATAAAAACACATACATATAAAATGCCTACATTGCCAAATAATAACATCACAGAAAGCCCCAGTGACCACCCAGCAGAGAGCGTCCAATATTTCCAAGCTGATCCAACAGACCTCACACACAAATGAGGAGTTTTGTCCCGGAAGAGTTTTCAAGAAAAAAGATAGGCGACTGGTCTAGCAAAGAAAGAAGATAGTATAGTAGATATAAATAGCTGTGAATAGGTTTTTTGCTATTCTATTTTCTGTCTTTTTTGTCATTTGTGTACATAGTTGTAAATAGTATATTTTTGTCTTTTTTTGTAATTTGTGTACATAGTTGTAGATAGTCTGTACCTTTACTGTCCCGTCTTTTGGTGTATTGTAGCAAAAGTGATGTTTCATCGAGTGCATGTATTTATATGTAATGACTATGTAAAGCGTGGTGAGTCTGGTCATAGGCTGGAGTACCCGCTATATAAAAATCCGTTATTATTATTAGATTGATAGAACAGAGTAGGAATGAGAAATAACAAAGGAGAAAGACAGCGACAGTGGGAATTTAAAGCACTAAATTCCAGAAAGTGGGGATACTATTTATACTGAAACCCCCCTTCCCACCCCTCCCCCCCACCACCCACGGCACCCCCACCTTGGGTGGAAAACAAAACACTAATAAACATTGCTCAAATATATCTGGTTCTCAATGTATAAATTTAATCTTGTAGCATGCTAATGTCGAAATACATTGCCATGCCCTCTTTCTCCTCATTCACTGCCGGCGATATAACTTGACATTGGATTCCTACTATAAACTCTCCCTTCGCAACCATGGTTACGCACAAACGGACATCCTCCCTACTTCATTTCCTGTTTGGAAATGGTGGCTAAATCTTTCAGAGCATTCTTCGGAGTTTTGGGCTTACTTTTTGCCGAGAAAAAAATATATTCTATTAAGTTTAAGATCGGATTTTGCAAAATGGCAGACAAGGATGTTATCTTTGAAATCATTATTGTTTCAAACTCTGAAAAAGATTTTTTTAGGTTTTGATGAAGAAAAAATTTGGACAGGGGGAGATGTACCAGCTAATGGGGAGTTAAATGATGTTGAAGTGAGTGATGTTTCTTCTGTTTCTTCTTATGATGAAGAGGTCCCTGATGCATGCGACAACGAGTAACTACAAGATTTTTGTTCTTCATCATTTTATTTTTTCCCCACAAAATATACTCGACATTAGACAAATATGATCATATGAAAAGATACATAAAACATTCATCCACCCACACACAAAATTTCACGAAGATAGGACTTCATCTGGCTGAGCAATAGGGCATCAAGTGAAGTGAGTCCTGCTAAAAATATACGTAATTAGAAAAAAGCAGTGGCAGGGGAAATAAACACGCATTCAGCGTGGTAAAGGGTAACGCACCTGTCATGTCATAAAGACACATTACAATGCTCCAGATCCTGTGCAAACTGACAGTGAGGGTTTTTTTAAAAAGAGAACCAACTTACAGGGGACACCCTCCTGATACCGTTGAGACTGCCGGTCTCTGACACGTTGTCTGGGAAATTATCCACCGGGGTGACGCTTCTCCGCGACTCACTGCTGTACATTCTCTTGGCCTGCACAAATCATCTTCATTACCACAATGATAATGATAAGAATAATAAAAAGTTGACGACGTTTGATTTAGAATGATGATTCAACAGATTTATTGTCCCCATATATTGCAAGGAAATTTGGGACCGCACCTCTTCCAGAATCTGTTTGCAAACAGCATTGATGTGTTCTTCGCTGACAGCATTCGCTCCGTTGTTCAGTCGTATGTTGTCAGCTGCGGGCTTGAAAAATTTCTGCAACGTAAAAACGACGCAAAATAAAATGAAATACAATGAATGGAAATAAACACTTTTAAAAAGAAATCAATGAAATTAAATATTTTATAAACCAATATTTTACTGTGTTTTTGCCTCTCTGTAGCGGTGAAGAAGAATGTATATGTTTACTCATCTTGTTCCTCATCCTTTCCTGCCCCTCCCCCTCCCAACCTCTCTCTCCTTCTCACACATACGCACTCAATCCCCCTCCCCATCCCCCCTGTCCACTGACAACAACACAAATTCTTACCTCTATATAGTTCTGCAGCAGAAGATGCAGCTCCTGGTTTATATTTTTCTGCACGTTCTGCCTCAAGATGTCCAGAGACTTGGCGGCGCTTGTTGTTAAGCCAGCCCTGAAGCACAACCCCGCAACTCTATTGATTGATTGATTTAATACGTTTATTTGACTATTTGTTAATTGATAGCTTAGCTTAGCTTAAATAAGCTGACATTAAGCTCAACAGAACTGCACAGGACTCACTTGGCTCTCTGCAGGGCCACAGAGTGAGAGCGGTAGGCAGAACGATAAGCAGTGGCCATGGAGGGAAAGTTGCCCAGATTGTGAAGCCTCATGTTGAACGGCTGAAGCTGAAACAGCACCATCGTCAGTAAATCAAGGGATTGATCCATCAAATCATTTCATCAATCCTACACAGAAAAACTAACTGACATAGGGCAGTTTCCACTAAACAGGTGACCTTGAGGCTGGCTGAGTGTCGGAGGTCTATCAAGCCGTGTGTAGGTGTATACCTCAATAGCTTCTCACACATGGAGTGAGGTCGGCCTCGTTATGGGTTATTTGCCTCAATCAGGGTGGAGAACAACTGAATCAAGAAATCTCTGAAATCCGGCCGGGGCCCAGGGGCCAAGCCCCGGTATTCGCCCCCTGGAAAAAAATGAATTTATGCAATTTTGAAAGTAATTTAGGGCCTCTCCTGAAAGCAAAAAGCACAAAGTAAACATGAATAGAAACAACAACAAAAAAAAAGAATGTTTCATGCACATGTCTTTCAAAAAAGTTAAGAATCTTGATTTGTAGGCCTAACAAAGTTTGAGTCCACCACTGTTACACACAAACTCCACAATTCCAATTTTACTGGGCACACGTTTGTCTATTTTTTAGCTGTAAACAGGCAAGAACTTTTATAATTTTAGAGATATTTAGGGGTACGTTAGTAAAAACACCACATCTTTGGTATTAGTGACTAGAAATAAAATGCAAAATGAACAGAAAAAAAATCTCTTTTGATTATCTACCTTTTTATACTTCTCTTGTCATGTCTTGTTTTTTATTACACCATGTGTATAAAAAAAAAAAGTTTTAAAAAGTCCAAACAAGCCCCCTCCTCTTCTTCACTTTTATGCCAGTCTGAAAGATCGTATGCATGCACACTACTGACACTAATTGTCTAATGTCAGTACCGATCTCTTCCTCCGACTCCAAGTCCATTTCTCTCACTTTAATGTCTGATAAATGGAAGCCTGTAAACTCCCCTTCATCAGTCGAAGAATCTAAACCATCCATTATAGACACACACACAAGAAAATTTGAAAAAAAAAATCGAAAAAACGAACGCATCACAGAGAAAACTTGTGGAAATGCAGTCGAATGTTTTCACAACAGAACCGGAAGTCAATTGCCGGAAGTCTCGCAATCTTTCAAACAACGCGAGAATATAACCACATGGTTGGTACGGACGCTTTTGGACGTTTTGCCTGTTTAGAACTTCGGCCGCTTTTGGCCGCTATGCCCAGTAAGTGGTAGCCCCTCTGCTTTTCACACTCGGAACGCAATATTTTTTTCTTGGAAATGCAAATGCCTTCCGCGGAAATCCGCGGATTCGCGGACAATTCTCCACCCTGCTCAATATGTCAGTGGCATTCCAATGCAGCTCAATAGTACAAAAAGGTTTATTGAGAATAATATTCTGTTGTGAAAGTTGTCCAAATTCTGAAGTCTCATGCCGGACTGCTGCAAATGAAACTACACTGGTCACAACCAT
Source organism: Oncomelania hupensis (assembly GCA_036898135.1). Taxonomy (NCBI): domain Eukaryota; kingdom Metazoa; phylum Mollusca; class Gastropoda; order Littorinimorpha; family Pomatiopsidae; genus Oncomelania; species Oncomelania hupensis. The sequence goes on along the minus strand of CM072521.1, from coordinate 66,485,280 downwards.
AAATGACGATGAAATAATAAACCAGAAAGGCAAAGCCCATATTACTCACATGCTCCTTATGGAACTTGCAATATTTAACATGAAAATGAGTGTCAAGAAAATACAAAATGAAACAGTGGCATTAAAAGTAGGTAGTCAAAAGCCATTTTTAAAAAATGATTTCCTCATCACAAAACTGACATAGATTTAAAGAGCTTTTTATTCTGAACACAATGGTATATTTTTTATTTATGTAGGATTAATAGTTTTTAAGAAATGGGTGCTGCAAGGTCGTAAATTTTGACGTTATTTTGGCACCGTTGTCAAATTATGAAAAATCCCAACTTTGAGCATCCATACCATCATAATGGTTAACATTAAATGACTGATTTTTTGTGTACCTGGTCTTTGTATACCAAATTGCAACTCCAATTTTTTTTAGGATGACAACAATAATAATTTCCATTATACAGGTGTCCGAAGTGGACAAAATCTTTACTTTACGTACAAAATTATGCCCGAAATAGTAAAAATGGCATAACTTCACTTTAAATTGTCCTATCTCAATATATTTTATACCAAAGTGATCAGTTTTAATAGATCTACAAAACAAACAGACAAAGACATACAATAACAAACAAAACAAAAAAAGATTTTTTTATGCCCAAGAATTTTTTTTATTTAACACGCAATGTTGGGTAAGCAACACCAGGAAACAGTAGTGTGAACCAATCAGCAACCTGAAAAAATGAAAAGACATGATGGAATTAAAATATGCAAATGTTTACTCATCATAAATTACTTGATGCACAAACACATTCTTCTTCGTCTTCTTCTTCTTGTCCTAGACGGGCGAGTGCCGGTAACAAGAACATACCCAGCATTTGGCTGCAGCATCCTCAATAAGTTGAGGTTGGCAGCCATTCAAGAAGATATAAAAGAAATATTCACTTTCATGAATGTGTGAAATCAGTGAATGAATGTATATAACCTACTAATAATAAAATTGCTATTATTATTATTATTATTATTATTATTATTATTATTATTATTATTTGTATTTACTATTATAATACAGCAAGAATCAAATCTTACATCATTTCTTGACTTGTTCCCAACTTGTCTGAGCAACTCCAGCTGTAGAAGTACTATGTTGCCATGTTGGTCAAAGAAACTGGTGGTGGATCAGGAGGCCTTCCTTTTCCTCTTGCAAGAAATGTTCTCTTCAAGCCATCATAGGTTTCATCACCTGCAGACAGAGAGTGAGAGAAACAAAAGTACAAAATATAAGTATAACAATTGAAAAATAATAATAAAATTGGAGTTACACTTAGAATTAAGTGTAATAAACTCTTACAATTTAGGCTACACTTATTCTTTGAATGTATGCTAAAACAAAACAAAACAATTCATAAATAAAAGCTCTAGAAACAAGACAATTGGCTTACTGCTTTGCCATTTTTTAATGCCGCATATGTCTCATCCCCTGTACAACAGAGATTCAGAATATATATGATATATATGACCTTCTCATATATAATAATATATGAGAACGCTGGGCGTGGGAATAAAAACTTTCAGAATTTGCAGTGTAGGCCTACTCTGTTTAATATTTGTGTGATTAAAATGATACCTGTACTACAACAACAACAAAAAGTAAAATAATTATCTTCGGTGCAGAAACAAAATCAGCTAAGGAACAACACCATTATTTAAATAATTATCGAATGGTGACTGTCACTTGAGTGTGAGATTGCATTTTCAGTAGGCTACCGTCTAGCGATCCACTTTTACTAAGTTCTTAGCACAAGTCGATGTTTAGGCCTATCATCCTATGTAGTAGTACCACTATGAGTAGGCCTAATGACGATCGATGCTAACTAAAATGCGTAAATAATATTGATTATATATCTGTAATTCTAAAGTATAAATTTAAGAAACTATTTCACTTACCAACCAGTGTTACCAGATTGAATGTTGGAGATGCGATGTTTTCTGCCATGCTGACGCACTCACGCAGCCATGCCGTACGCCGTGATCGTAATAAAAAAAGTCCGTCAGAAACCTCTTTTCTTTCTAAAAGTGCTCGGGTCGATAAATTCGTATAGTAAAACAAACTATTGCATTAGTTTGATGAAAGATTCCTCTTTTTTTTAGTATGTCGTGGTTACCGATTGAACAAGTTAAAAGTTTCGAAAATATTGAGAAAACACTTTGCACAAAGCGCATTCAAAGAAATTCTTAAAAACTTCCGGTTCATTTGGTCTCAGTGGAAAGCTAAGAAACAGAGCTTTCCATTGGTTGTCTATTTATAACAATCCAATCAGTAGGAGCCAAGCACTTTGCATTTGAAAACTGTACCCTTCGACCTGCCATGCAAATCACTTTTCCGGTTTGCGTCGAAACAGACCACACGCTCCCATCTTTAAAAACTTTTATTAAATCAATAACGCTTAAAACGAAAATAGATACAACAAAAAACATCAAGATAAGGGACTAATCTTTTATTTTAATTTAAAATTTATTCGTTTTGATGCATTTTAAGAATAAATCAGCATGTTATAATGCAAGCAAAATTCGGTCAAAACTCGAGAGCGGACCAATCACTTAAGAGGCTTTTGACTACCTATTAAAAGGCAAAGTGATACTGACTTTGATCTTTCTATGCTCTTGATCTTGAAAAAACCTTGACCTGCGGCTCAAAAAATACACATGTGATATCAAATAACCTACCACAAAAGTTGTATTATGCCAACCCAAAAAATGGTGACCTTACAGTAAAAAAAAATTATAAAGAAAAATAATGCCTGGTCCATAACTGCGAACAATATATATCTAAAAAAAAGAAAGAAGAAAGAGAAGAAAAGAATGGATGTATCGCACGCACTTGCCCGTCCTTATTGTCATGTGATGGAAAAGAACGATGGTTGAACTGTGCTGGCTTCATCTCCTGCTCCACCTTCACAGGGCCAAAGTTCACGGGGGTCAATCGCGGCATATTGTCCACCTCCGATGAGCCCTGGGTATAACATTAGATAATTGAAACAATACAATACAATTCCATGTACTTTTGTAATATTTAAATTTTGTAAATTTGTTAATTTCACGCCATTGAAGTTTCCTTGTAAGGAACAAGCATGCTTTTAAAAATAAATTAAATGATTAATATAACTCATATTGGTGTTAACAACTGATTTTTAGCTGCCTATAGAACCACTACAGCCAAACACAAAGCACTCAAGCGATCCCATTGGGACTGTTAGTTATAAGTTTCCACAAAATATACCAAAACAAGGACAAAAATTGGCGCTCATTTCTAAAGATTCTTGGCAAACAAATATCGAGAACCTTCTTTTCACTGGAGGTTATGCAAAACAGGTTGATACAGCAAACTGTAAACAGTCTCATTAACAAAATATTTGGGCACACAATTAAAAGCAAGCGAAGCAAGAGAAGAAACAAGCAACAGAGGTGTGTTGGTACTTTGGCTTGCAGTCTGTTGGACCCATACTGCTGCACTCCACTGGACAGGCCTTTAAGCAACAGCCACCACCACCACCACTACTACTACCATACATACACACACACACACAATCACATAGGTCAAGAGTTGATGCAGTACCTTGCCATGCCGGAGACCAGTAAGGTCGGACACAGACTTTCGTCCCACACTAGACAGTCCGGTACAGTCGGGCAACAAGCCGATGGTGTCTGCCAGTTCCTTACTCTCCAGCTTGCTTAGCGTGCCGTGCTCTGCCTTGCTCTGTCCAGTCAGCGAATAGGTCGGCATGTCCCCGCTGGACAGGTGAATTTTGACCCCCGTGGTTGGGAAGGTGAAGGGATTGATATGTGGGGGGAGAGGGGGCTGGGGGCGGTAGGGAGGGGGTGAGTGAGAGGTCATGACAGGCACAAAGGCTTTCACCACCAGTCCTCCTCCCCCTTCCCCTCTCTCGCTGGTGATGGTCTGTGGAGGTTGAGAACCGCCGGGTCGATGATGGTGAGGCTGGTAGCTGGTGAATGTCTTTTCACTGTTGCCTGCTTCTTTCAGCCCCCCAACCACTCCCGATGATGACGATGGGACAAACTGTGGCTCTTGCTTCACTTTGCACACTGACAGTCTCTGCGACGCTGACACATGGTTAACGCTTGATGGCAAACTGACAACGCTTGCCGATGACAGCTGTTGAGGGTGCTGATGTTGATGATGGTGACGCTGCAGGGGTTGGGCCAGGGGGGAGGGTTGGTGGAGATGGGTGTGGCTGGACGGCACAGAGATGGGTCTGTGACTGTGGGATGCAGTGGGAGCTGGACTATGCTGCTGGTTTTGTATCACAGTCTGTGCTGATGATGACGATGACAACGATGCTAAAGGCTGAGCCGTCAATGTGACAAACTGCGCCTTGGGCTGTGAACTGGCCACGCTGGCCAATGGTTGGTGCTGCTGCAAGGTACTGTCTAAGCTCCCTCTGGGAGCGAGTTCCGTGTGAGCGGTCATTGCCCCACCACTCACTAACTGCCCGCCACCTTTTCTGTGGGGCTGAAAGGCGTGGCCCATCTTGCCAGAGTCTGAGCTCAGTTTGCCACCATCGGACAACACTCTGCCACCATCGGCCAACACTCTGCCACCATCGGACAACACTCTGCCACCATCGGGCAGGCCTTTGGTCTGAGCGCCGTGACTGGCAAAGTGTTTGAGGTCTGTGCCGATGGCCACAGACGTGACATGCGGGGCGGGGCTTTTCTTGCCCCGCCCTGGACTGACAGCCATCCCAGGGTTGGACAGTCTCATAACATTGGTGGTAGGCACAGGTGGTGCTGCCTTAATGGTGAACTGCTGCGTTGAGAGTGATGATGAAAGTGATGGTGGATGTGCAGCGGTGGGCAGGGGAGCAGAGAGTAAGTGTTGCTGCACCAGTCCTAGTCCTCCACTCTGGATCTGTCACAGCAACCAAACATGTCATCATCAATGTACCAAACGTTACTTCGCAGTCCGCCACTAACACTTCTCAACAAGTTATCTAGTGTTACCATGGACTGACAATGTTTTAGGTCAAACCAACCCAAAAGCTCCGAAGATTGCTGCCACATACTCATCCCTAAACAGTCCTTGCAAAAAGCGACACACGCAGTACAGTGCAATGCATCATTCTTCTGTACAGAGAAGTCACCTAACAAAACCTAACAAATTTTGCCCACATGTGTAACAAATGATTAATTATCTAAGCTGTAAAATTAACAAATCCAAAAGGAGTCAGCTATTTGTTAAGCTTCAAAACTTAGAGACTCCAAAAACAACACAAAACTAGGACACTCACCAGAATGCCTCCGCCACCTGACACGGAAGTTATAATGTCATGACCAAGACCTGGAGCTGGTGATGACCTTGAACCCACTGGGGACCTTTGATGACCATGTTGTTGCGGCGATCGGGCAACAGGGAGTGGTTTTGGTGAGGGCGTCTTGTTCCTCTCCGACCCTGCCTTGTGGTTTCCTGCAACACCATGACACACCAGTAGTACTAAGGTTGAAATACACTCTATGCGTCAGTCAATACAATCACTACACACCAGTGATGTTAAGGTTCAAATACACACAATACATCAGTCAACATTATCACTACACACCAGTAGAGCTTAGGTTGAAATACACACCATACATCAGTCAACACAATCACCCACTACACACCAGTACAGCTAAGGTTGCAATACAAACCATTCATCAATCAACATTATCACTGCACACCAGTACTGCTAAGGTTGAAATACACACCATTCATCAGTCAACATTATCACTACACATCAGTGGTGCTAACTCTGAAATACACCCCACTTGACGGTTCATACAATCACTACACACCAGTGGTGTTAAGGTTCAAATAAATACACACCCTCCATCATTCAACAGTATCACTACACACTTGTAGTGCTACCATTGAAATGCATACCATACCATACTTCAGCCAACACAATCACCACTGCACACCAGCAGTCGACATTATCACTACACACCAGTAGTGCAAAGGTTGAAACACACACCAAACATCAGTCAACACAATCATGACAAAGCACTGCTCCGATGATTTCACAGCGAGTGATGAAAATATTGAAGATCCACATAGTTAAATTCATTATTTCAAATCTTACAGTGACCTCATGCCTATGACATTGTTAGCTAATTGTCACTGACCGGTTTTATAGTTAATTGGGTCCATTAACATTATATCATTGTTAGTATGTTTCTTGTGAGAAGATATTGGTAATTTTCTATGAGCTAACTTTTTATTGGTTGATCTGGTCATATTATAGTTCACTAAGGTACATTCAAGAAAATCTAATAATTCTTTTTCTTGACTATACTACAAATAGTTTGATCGGGACTTCTCGCAGCTGTGTCTGCGGGTATGTATTGTTTATTATTTGAAATGTTGTATTATAAATTTAATGGTAGTTATTAAATTATGATATTGTATTTTTTATGTAATAAAAATTATTACTAAATAATTTTGATTTTAGTGCGAAGGATGGAGTGGGGAGGAGATGAACATGGTGGTTCACTGTAATTTGTGAATATCGCATTGATTTCAGATAATTATTTGATTTGAAACTACAATTGCAGTGTATTAAAGTATTAAATTTATTTGTATGAATGAAATTAATTGGTGCCATTGAGATAATAATTAGTTATAATTAGTTATAGAATTTGTGTTTATGTTGTTAACTGTATTCAATATGGATGAAATTGATTGTACTGTAGAGGAGAGAGGGGGAGGGGTATATGTAATGGTCAAAAGTGTATGTATAGAAACTTAGTTGTTAGCGCTTTTGTCTGCAGAAGTCTCTGGCTGCAAGGGCCTCGAGAATAGACGCAGCAGAAGAAGATAAAGAAGACAGAGAAGATGACGAAGAAGAATAAGGAAGAAGAATAAAGAGGAAGAAGAAGAAGAAGGAGGAGGAGGCAGTAGCAGAAGTCAAGGATGCAGAAGAAGAGGACGCAGAAGAAAGGGACACAGAAGAAGAAGAAGATATGAGAAGAAGAAGAGGAGGATGCAGAAGAAGACGGAGAAATATGCGGAAGAAAAGAGAATGAGGAGGAGAAAATGAGACTAAATAGAGGCGGACGAGGAGGAGAAGGAAGAGGGGGATGAAGAGAATGATGAGGAGCAGAGAAAAAGAGGAGATACGGCAAAGACAGAAGGAGAAGGAAGTGAGACTGAGGAGCAGAGAAAAGAAGATGACGTAGACAGAGAAGAGACTGAAGATGGTGTTATGTTAATGCTGTCAACATAACTACAGTGTGACTATAGAACTTTCCTTTTCTTTTTCAGGCGACGGTGACTGGGAGTTGTGTGCTACTTGTGAGTTGCATATTCTGCAACACGACTTGAGCAGAAGTAATTGTATTTATTCCGTTTGATTGTTGACAATTTTATATTTGTGTTGATTTATGTTTATTGTTTAATAGAGGGTGTGATAAATTAGTTCACTGTTACGATTGAGAAAAGATGTGAGACGTGAGAACATGCAAGTTCTGAAATACCACTATTTGTTACAACAAGCTTAGCTCTTTCTTGCTACTCTTTCATTGTTAAATTAACCACTCTTCCAGTTGGCCCCGAATAATCTTTCCTAACCTCTTTGGCTATTGAGATTATTAATTTTTTAAACTCTAAAGTTTAGTTATAAGCTTAACCCATACTGTCTCAAATGATACATGCATGGTAAAAGAGAGCAGGGTTTCAAACAACACCACCAAATAACAGCAAAAATGCCACCACCATTCACAGCACACACCTTGCTGCATGTCCAGCTGTGATCTGATGTTGAATTCTTGCGCTCTGAATATGGTTGCCACGTGGGTTAAATGATCAAGGGTCGACTGACCCCCACGAACTTGGCTCTGAACTCCTGCGTCTGTGTTCTTAGGTGATCGTCTGTACTCTGGGTAGGGGGACCTGCTGGATGCGCTGTCCGTCCTAGGTGGAGGTGTGGCAGACGTGACGATGATAGGCGCGGACATCTTGCCAGTCAGCGCTGACAGCAGCAAGGGCTGAGAACTCTCTGACATGGCGGACACCACTTGCGCTGTGATGCGGGACGGGGAAATGTCACGGCTCAGTGACGAGCTCTTGCTGGCCTGGGAGAATGGGGCCAGGGAGTGGGGAGGGGGCTCACCCCCCGTGGTCAACACTCCTCCCTTGTCGGCAGTCAGCACCACCACCTGTCCACCGCTTTTGTGGCCTGTGAACACCGGTGTGCGGCTGACCACTCTGGGGTGAGATGATGCGGACACTGTGCTTTTGTCGCTGGAGATGAGCTGCTGGCGGAAGAAGTCTGAGCTGCTGACAAAGGGAACCTCAGTCCCTCGCGGTGCCGACCGCCCTGACAGTATCCTGGCCTGAGGGTCTTCACTTTTCCTTGGTCTTTTTGGCTCTGCACCTCTGAAACACCAAGTAGCCACAATGAGTACCAACAATACACCACAATCAACCCACACATCTATCATCACATAGCATAGTATGGTAAACAGGCTAAAAGCCTTTGGTCTCATTTTAAGCCTTTGTGATAGTCAATGACCCATGGAATGGTTATCATCCACCATGACTCATGGAATGGTTATCATCCACCATGACTCATGGAATGGTTATCATCCACCATGACCCATGGAATGGTTATCATCCACCATGACTCATGGAATGGTTATCATCCAATTCATTCTGAAAAAATATTTTTGTTCTTCAGACTCCAAACATGTGGGAGCAAAGATAACTGTTACCCAAATGGTTTTTAAACACATCAACTGAACTTGTACAGGGTCTCAGTTGGTAGATTATTGCAGACTGTTATAATTATGTTAGTTAAAAAAAACTTGTGGAATTGGCGAGTTTCGTTGCGGGGTTCAATAAGCACTGTATACGTAATGACCTCTAGTAGTCTCACCATCGGACAATTTTATTTGAGATGAAATGGTGACATGGTAATACAACTCATGCACAATTTTGTGAACTATAATCATACCCCCTCTAGAACGTCTGTATTCCAGACTAGGAAGTCCCAGAGACTTCAAACCATATTCTCTCAACTGGAAGCAAGTCAAGCTTGATTAACTGTGACTATTAACTCTGATAAGCTAGCTGTCTGTCCACTCTACACCAACTGGTCAACAGAAAATAGTGCTCTGAAGCTTTATTTTACAGCTGCTGTATCGTCTACAGCACAGCATAAGAAAACACCTAGATGAAGAAGTTCTAAGGAAAACCACCTTCCTATCCTATCCCGCAACCTGGAGGTCGTGGGGGGAACCACAGATGATCGTTTAACCAGCATACTCCATCTTTCCCTGTCCTCAGCAACCCTGATGATTTCGCTCAGTGTCAAACCAGTCCATTCTCGAATGGTGTCGTCCCACCTCTTTTTCGGTCTCCCTCTTCTTCTACATCCTTGCACTGTGCCTTGCAGGATGGTCTCTGCAAGACCTGATGATCTGGTGACGTGGCTATACCATCGGAGTTTCCGTTTTTATCACCACTGTGAGCAGGTCATTGTGCTGTCCAATGGCTTGTGTGATGGTCTTTCAGACTTCGTCGTTGGTGATGTGCCGGGAATAGGAAATGCCCAGAAGTCTTCTATAGCACCTCATCTCCATCCTTTGTATTCTTCATTGTAGATCTGCTGCGAGGGTCCATGTTTCACAAGCGTATAGGAAGATGGAGATCACAAGGGAGCGCAGCAGTCTTACCGTGGAATGTAGACTGATACAGTGATAGTCCTGTCTTTCCAAATTGGCTTCAACCTCGCCAGGGCAGCAGTTGTTTGTGCGATCCTGGAGAGGACTTCCTGTCGGGACCCATTGTCTGATACAATGGCTCCTAAATATTTGAAGTTATGCACTGTGTTGAGGGATTGGCCTTGGACTTTGATGTCCGTGTTGATGCCATTGGTGTTGTTGGTCATCAGTTTGGTCTTCTCTGCACTTATTTCCATTCCATAGGCTCTGGAGGTGGTGTCAAGCCTCTGTACCAGCTGTTCTTGTTCCTCTCAAGCCAAACCATCAATGTAATCCGCAAAACGAAGGTTGGAGATTGCTCTTCCCCCTATGCTGACTGTGCCTTCGTGATCTGCAAGGGCATCTGACATGATGCGCTCTAGGAAGATTTTGAAGAGTGTTGGAGAGAGTAGGCATCCCTGATGCACACCGATTGTTGTTCGGAACCAGTTTCCGATGGCGCTGTTGTGGAAGACTGCACTGGTAAGTGGTAGCCTTGTCATACAGGCTTTTGATGACTTCAATAATTTTAGGGCTGATGTTGTAAACTCTCATGGTTGCCCATAGAGCTGCATGCCAGACTAGGTCAAACGCCTTTTTGAAGTCTACGAACACATGATATAGATGTTGATGGCGCTGTAGGTATTTCTCACAGATTATTCTGAGGTTGACAATCTGTTCAGTGGTACTTCGCCCTGCCCTGAATCCTGCTTGTTCTTCAGCTATGATTTGTTCCGCTTGGTGTTTCAACCTGTTCATTATTATTTTCAGGAGGACCTTGCTGGGATGGCTGATGAGGCTGATGGTGCAGTAATTTTCACATTCCTGAAAGTTACCTTTTTTGGGAAGAGTGATGACAAGCGACTGGGTCCATGGTAGGTCACTCCCCAACCTGCCAGATCTTGTTACAGATAATGGGAGTGCGTCAATCATCGCTTCTCCTCCTTCTTGAAGCAGTTCCGCGGGTATGTTCTCCACTCCCGCTGACTTCCCCTTCTTCAGCGATTGCACTGCTGCTTCAACTTCTTCTTGGAGAATTAGGAGGATTTCTTCTTCTTCTCTGTTCTCAGGACATGCTAGAACTGATGGGTCTCCGTTTGGTGTGTGCTTGTAAAGGTCAGAGCAGTACTCAGTCCATCTGTCAAAGACTTCTTGTTCTTCTGTAAGGCATATGCCAGACTTGCTTTGGATCGTGGAGACCTTGGGTTGTTTAACACTTGTCAGCTGCTTCACAGTCTGGTAGGCCTTCTTGCTGTTGTTCTTGTTCATATTGTTCTCTATTTCCTGGCATTGATCTTCTATCCAGTTCTCCTTTGCTGTGCGCATGCCTTTTCGGATGTCATTGTTGATTTTTTGGTAGGCATCGGCTCCCTGTGAGTTGTTCTTTTTCTTTTTCATCTCTCTTTGTTTATCACACAGGTCCACAAGTTCAGGTGTGATCCACAGCTTCTTCTTTGGCCGGTGCTTTCCAAGGATCTCCGTGGCGGCATCTGCCACAGCTGAGTTGAAGGTGAAGGTCATGGTGTTGACACCTACTTCACCAGCTCCCAAAATGAGCACTGGTGCAAATATCCCTCCAATTGCGGCCTGAAATATTTCTGCCACCTCCGGGTCTTGCAGTTTGTCCAGGTCGAACTTCAGTCTAGTGCACTTTGCTGTATTTACTCTCTTCAAATGGAGCCGGAAAGACATCATCACGTGATCATGGTCACTTCCGATGTCTGCTCCTGGAAAAGTGCGTGTCCTGCCAACGTTGATGCTTGATCTGAAACGTTTCTTGACCATGATGTAGTCGATCTGGTTGTGATGCTCCCCGCCGGGACTGTGCCATGTCCATCGTTGGGATTTTTTGTGGAGACCAAGCGTGTTTGCCAGTATCAGATGGTTGTATCTGGCAAACTCGAAGAGTCTCAGACCCCTGTCATTTGTCTCGTTGTTGCAGTGGGGTCCACACGTGTCTCCCCAGTTGTGGTGCGCATCTTGGCCAACCTTGGCATTCCTTCATTCCAACAAAAAAGTTTTCACAACTTCGTTGATTGCCAACAGAAAGTGGAAGGAACCTAACTTTTAAACACTTTTTTGGCATGAACTGTCAACATGCTTTTTTCCTGAGGACCTCATCCAGCCGTCTTCTTGGAAATAAAGTGACTTTTAAAATGTTCACCAAGCCAAGCTGACCAACTGAAAACACAGCAAAATGGGCTATCTATATATATTAAATATGGCATGACTTCACCAACTGCATGAAAGCTCTGGCAACAAGGAATGGGGGTTATCTATCAAATCATTTCATTATTCCTCTGAGGCCAGCATCTAATTAGGATTATATCCAAGATCTGTTCTACAACTACAGGCCCTTGTCCTTAGGGGAGATTATACTACCTGTGTGGTACACAAACCTCATTGTCTCCCTTGTAAATCAATAAAACCATGCACAGTACAGTCATGAACCCACTCAAGTTACCAAACACAATAGTAAGATGCAGACACAACCAAAACGGGATTCACCAAAACTACACAAAAATGTCAAAATGGTAATATACATAATGTTGATTTTGATGTCGCTTGCTCTGCTCATTCACTCCACACTGCAAAACTCAACAGCATGCTCAGTGTGCTTCAGTTCAAGTTAACAGTTAACACTAAACTCAGCTTCACAAACTTACTCAAGTACTTACAGCAAGTGTAAGAAATATACTATACATCAAATTGAAGTCAACTTCATTCCTGACAAAGTGATATACAGGAACTTTGCACAAATTGATGGAAAAGCTAAATAATAATCATATTAATAATCAAGGCAATAAAATGATTACTGTGTACCGATGATAAAGCAGTCAGCTATTTTTAGTTTTACGTATCAATAGACAATTATCATAGCAGACAGCACTCAGCAGTGATCATGTGCCAAACTTTTTAACATACTTCCGTCAGCAAAACAGTATACGCCATCCAATTAAAACTGTTTAAACTGTTATCAAGCAACCAAAAATAATGTAAAAAGAAATGAGTGGAGTGTACCCGTGTACCCCATTGACGTGACAACCTGTTTGCACTGCACAATACACAGCAACAGTGCGTAAAACAGAACGTGCGTCGATTCTCTGAAATCAACAGAATCTAGGTGCTCCAATTTAATTCACGCCGTAGCTGTGAATCTACCTTACAATCAAGCATAAAAATAGCTTGCTCAAAAGTGACGTCGGTTATTTTCATAAGTCGACTAAGCAGCTGTGCCGTGTTTACCGATAAACGACTGACTGTCAGCATTCACGGAAATGTGTTGCTTCATGGTTTCAACAGACAACACAGCTGACAAACCAGCGCGCAACTTGCTCAGTTTCGTCAAAAAAATAACAGCGCAAAACAATCGCATGTCACAAAAGAAGCACGCTTTGCAAAAGACTAATAATTGCTTTATCAAACGCATGGTAACATTAAGAAATCGGAGCAGAAATCGACTCCGCATTTCCTACCTGGATTTTGAAGTACGCTGATTATCCATCATGTCCTCAATGTACACACAGCTTTTGGTGCGAAACTAAATTTGAGAGAGAACCTGAAGATCCAAAAACAACTAAAATAAAGCTAAAAGGCGAGCATTTATCGTATTTTAATTCTTCTAACTGATATAATACTATATTTATCCATACAAAATAATTGAACACATTTTAAGCAATCAATGCATCGTCACCGGTCACTGCAGACTCGTACTTTGCCGTCAAAATGGCGACATGCAACGACGGCACAGCAGATACTGAAGGGTATAAAGTATTTCCTTTGTGAAATTCATCGCTATTTTTATTTCAATTTGCTATTGTTGATATAAATGTAAACATTTACACATCCTGACTTATTTGTTTTACTTAAGCTTTTACTCTGACGACAGACATTCTCTACTTTCTGTCTCTGTGGCAATGTATTTCATAACGAAGATTCAACATGATGATAATGTGAAACTACGACCACCCGGCCCACCTCTTCTATTCCCACCCTCGACCTTCCTGTAGTATTGTCTTGTAAAATTGTTTATTGTCAATGATGATGGTAATTTGGGTCTTATGTACCGCTAATATCTGTGATATTCAACCAGATGAGCATTATAAGGGACGTCTTACTAGAACTTTATAGCTGACTAATAGTAATACATTATACATCATGTAGTAGTAACCATTACAAACCGTTGATTACAGACATTTCAGTTTTGGGCAAACAAGTGTCAGCGAGTTATAGTGAATGGGTGTCAATCACAAAAAGTGAGCATCTGCAGTGGCATCCCACAAGAAAGTGTCTTACTCCTAAATCCCATGTGTTTGTTTTCTTCATCAATCTGCTGAGGCAAATAACGTCATTGCAATGGTAGAGCTGTGGAAGTTTAGACGAATTGCATGTTCGATGGATTCATCAAGTATTCCAATTTCAAGTTCATTGAAACTTCCAAATTGGTCCATCGAATTTTCCACACATAAAATCAAGGTATACCGAAAAATAAGTACCGAACTAAATATTATATGATACGATATCGCCGACATAAAGTGAGATAACTGTACGATTTTATTTTCTCTACCTTGATACTCTCTCCTTGCGACTCATGTGAGTGTGTTACCCTATTCCTTATGTTTGTTTCGCCCCATTTGAGCATGTTAATAACCTATTTGTATATTTTTAAACAAGATAAACATAAAGATTGTATTTTTTGTTAATTTTAATATCAAACCCTTATAGCGCTGTTCATTTATTATTTTTAATTTTTGTCATTGATTTTAAGCACAGTCGTACACTTACAGGGTTCAACCTGACACAAAAAAGCTATGGGCCATTGGGCCCCTCAGATCAAATTTCAATGGGCCATGATTTCAGCAGTAATTTACGTACATGTAAAAGATAACCTGGAGATATTATTACAGAAATTAAAACAAAATAGATTATTGTGAGTGTGCATGTGTTGTGAAGCATGTTTACCAACAAAACACTAACCAGAACAGGGATCAGTATTTTGACTTGACTCGGGGCTCACACAATCATCTTGCGTAGGATTAGCGGCGGTAGACTGTGGTTTAACAGCAGCAAACGACAGTCTAGACTGTCCTACCTCAAGTTTAGGTGGTTTTTTTTTTTTTGGGGGGGGGGGGGGGGGGAGAAGAGGGGAGGGGGCATTTTCAAAGCGGCACAAAGAAAAACACGAAATCCTCCTTGCACGGACACAACATACGCGCACATGATAGCAAATTCTGATTTGGAAGAATCGTACAACACTTCTTATTGGCTGAAAGATGAACATCCGGGCCCTCATAGCCAATCGCTGAACTTGCCTTAGCAAAAGCACGTTTGTCGCCTCCAATACAGTGCACTGTTATTGTGGTGGCGCACTGGTACCAAAAATCGAAGCGCCATTCGGCCCCTGGCTAGAATTGTAGATGGGTCATTTTTTATTTTTATGCGTCAATGGCGCAGGGCGCGCTAGTAAACTGATCCCTGCACTTAATATACAATTTTCATGTGTACTTCTTTGCAAGGAGAGGATGTGGAGAGGTTGTATTGCTTGTTTTAGAATAACTTGTAATGGCTAAGAAAAAAGAGAGAAAGTTATTTAAATTTTAATCAGACTGCTAATTTTATTGCTTGTCAATTTAAAATGGAAAAAAAGACAAATAAAGTTGCTGCCACATTGTTTATTTTGTGAAATGCCAATGGCCACTCAATTCATAGAAAGTTTACCAGAACAAAATAAAAGTCGAGTTAAGGGAGGCAAATTTCACGGTGAAAATTCATGGATGATGATTGCATAGTCCTAATGTTTATATGACAGTTTTACTGTCAGGAGGCAAAATTTTTTGTTCATCCTTTTTTGAAACTTCCCAAAAGCAAAACCTCCGTCAAAACTTCCAAAAGACCTCAACTATTTTTTCCGTTGAACTTCAACTTGCAATCCATCAAAACTTTCTGTAATTATTGCAATCAAAGTAATGAAACTTAACCATTTGAATTTGTATCATTTCAGGATTCTGAATGAAGAGCTTGCTGTGCTTGAGTCAATCTACATCACCGAGTTGACAGTGGCACGAGATGACAGGTGAGTCAGTGAATTGCTTATGTTATGTCATGTCACTTGGCATTAAATGCTGAAACTAATTAGTAATGCAAATGATGCAATTTGAAGAGATGTATAGTCAAAGGATGCGGTTTTGTGTGTGTTTTTTTAATTAATGCTTACAAGCTTCTGTTCATTCTCTGGTGGCAAAAAGATAAGAGACTGAATGCTCTAAGCAGATTAAGTTAACTTCACAGCACTGGCATTATACTCTGTAGATACCGGTCGAAGGGCTTGCAAAAGTGAAGTTGTATTAGCCTAATTAGGCCCAAAAAAAATAAAAAATCTGTTTACTGTAACTATCAGCAACAAAAAATAGTGTTGAAAGGTCGGCTTAAAAAAAAAATTTTTTAAAACCTTTTTCACCTTGGTGCGATTTTTTGGGCTTTTTTTCTGTTGTTTTTTTCCCCCAGATGATCCCAAAGGATCAGGTAAAAAATTAGGGTTGGTCTGGATTTATCGTAAACAGACTTAAAATATTTTTGTTTTTTTGTGTACCTTAACTATATTATTTAAACAGTTAAACTGTGTAGTTTTGTTCTGATCAAGAATTCTTAAAGCAAGAGGTGTGACTGCACATGTGAGAGAGAATATACATTATAATTATTTATTGCACAGAACAGAGGAGTTTTTTTTTTTAATTCCCAAAAATTGTATTAGTGTTATAGTTGTTGGTTTGGTTGCTAGTTTTTTTTTTGTTTTTTTTTAACAAGATATTTATTACATTTTTGTTGTCCATGTATGATAACTGTGTACATGCTTTGCATATTATTTGTATGTGTGTTTCTAGTGGCAAGCCGGTGGGGGCATCAGTGTTGCTGCATCCAGCAACGGGTGATGATGAGAGCAAGAAGTATGTGTGTATGACGCTCTGCTTCCAATTCCCATCTCGGTATCCTGACGTGGAGGCTGATATTACTGTCCGAAACCCTCGTGGTCTGGGCGAGGAAGAGTTGCACAGGTACCTAGATGTGTTTGTTTGTTTTTTGTACCTGGGATAACTGAGTAATTAAGTGGTCAGATGCTTGCAATGTAAAATGTCCACCTGGCACTGCATTGGTTCGATTATCGGCGGTGACTTGAGAGATTTTTTTCTTACAGGAATCAACTTTCTGTAATGATTCTTTTTACAGTGTTTCACCACCACCAAAATGGTAGAGCTCATGAGTTCCTAAAACAGGATATTATTTTCATACTAGTTGTTGTTGTTGTTTACGTTTTAAAATATATATTAGTCACCCGAACGAGCGACATTTGGGCTGTTTTCTCAGCGGAAGTGTGGCGGTCACCTACAGCCAAGATGTGTTGGAAGGGTGGGGGAGAGAGCGACCCTAAAAACAGCGCATGCTGAGTGTATTGGTTTTTCTGACAGTCACCCCTCTAAAACCAGTGTGTTGTGTTATCTATTTTACATTTAAGATTTAAACATTATTACTGTTTACCTTGTGATGTGTCTGTAATGATTTGTTTGTTGTGTGCGTCTCTTCAGTCTGCTGGAAGACATGAAGGAGTTTGCCAGGAAAAATCGTGGAGGACATATGCTGTTTCAACTCATCGAGGTACACTGCTGCTTTCTTCCTTTATCACCTATGTCAGTGCAAAGATGATGATGATGATGATGTTGATGAGGCTGATTATGACGATGATACCGTAAATGGTGATGATGAGGTTGATGATGACAGATGTTGTTATGATGATTAGATGGCGAAGGACGCACTAACAGAGGGGAACATTCCACGCTGTGAGTGCGCCATCTGTCTGGAGCTGTTCATGGAGGGGGACAAGTTTGTCAAGACTTGCTGCTACCACTACTTCCATCGCCACTGCCTTGCCCGCTACGCCAAAGTCTTCATCAACAAACTGGAGACTGAGGTCCAGCCCTCCCCTGCTCACTTGGCTAACCAGCAGGTGGAGGTAGGCTGGGAGCATCTCACTCTCTGTTTATCATTGACAACACTATTTTACATTTACATTTTTTTCCTCACCGATAGGGGTAGAAATGCAGTGGAATGCTTTGCAAGTGCAGACTAGACCTCTGTTTATTTTCTTATCTATAGAGATAGCAATTATGAGAGATGACCGACATATGTTCAAAGAGTCGCTAAAGGCCTTTTTTATTACAATATAAGGCTGTTTTGATAGCAATTAAATACATTACAAAATACTCTGTAAATCCCTCATTTGCTAATAATTTTTATTTTTATATATGCGTATTTATTGCGTCTTTAAGTTTGAATGAAATTTAAATTAAAATTCCTTTTTTTATACAACTGCAGAATTCTTTACCTGTTATTAGCTATATAACGCAAATCCTTTGCCTGTAATTTACTTTTGGTTTAAGCTGTGGAAAAACCCATTATAGCAGACGGCCCATGTTTATTGCCACGTCATTGACTCTTAGCAACCAACTGCACTGTAATTGTTCATTACTTCTGAACAGAATCATGAATGCACGCTCACTCATATGCACTCACGCATGTTTGCACACGCATGCATATGCATAAACACACACACATGCACACGCACACATGCATACGAACGCGCATGCATATGTTTTCAAATAAATAATTCGCTGTTTACCGTTTAGCATACGTCATAGGGCGTGTTTATTAGTAACAGTCCCTAACAACCGTGCGTCGCACACGTCACTTCTGCTCAATACTAGCTGGCGTGAAGACGCATATCAGTGCACCGTCTGCTTTATACTTGGTTTGAGGAAATTCTTCTTTCAGCAATCATAAAGCTGTTACTCGACTGTTAACCTCGACTGTTACAGAATCAAAAAGAAAATAATCTGTTAAAAACTGACTGAGCGTCAAGGAAGAAAGAAGTGAACAATTTTGTGATCATTCTGTGGAATATAGTGCTGTGTTTTTTAAAATGGAATCATTTTCAAGCGTTCAACCAGTCTCGCCAGGTATGACTATGAGTCAAGAATCAGATATGTCTCAACCTTTGAGATCTTTTTCTGCAGAAGAACTCATCATTTTACAAAAATACAAAAATTATTATGCCCAGATGAGTGAATATTTTTCTAAATTGCCCACAGAACCGAATTTGGAAAAACCCAAACGTCCAAAGGAAAGTTTGGCATTTTTGAACACCGAGTCTAATACGCTTACTGTGGGAAGCATGGATACATTTCTTGAAGATAAATTGATTGAACCCAATGCTCCGTTACTTGCGGAAATGCCTGATATTTCTCAAGCAGCCCAAGATCAAACTTTAGGCTATGAAGATATAACTGCCATTCTTGTCAAAAGGGCAGACAAATTTAGCAATGATCAGGCTGCTTTTGTTAGTGATTCATTATATTATGGGTTGTTGTTAGAGAGGGCGTTTTATTTTGTAAAGTCACAACGTACATTAAAGTGGGGTGACTATCTAGAACAAAACCTAAAAATTTCTCAAAGCTATGCCGGGAAATTGCGCCACTTGGCTCATTATTTTGGTCGCTATCCTAAGTTTCACAGGTTAAATATTCCACTAAGAGAGCTCATAATCAAATCTAAAAAAATTATTCAGTTTATGACAGAAAATGAGGCATTTCGAGCAAAATGGCAGAGCTTAGAATAAATTCTGTAAAAAAAAAAAAAAACAGGGTGAAACAGGTTAAAAACGGCAGCAAAAAACAAAGGAATCAACGTATTGATTACTAGACCCAAACCTGGCGAGACTGTAGAAGGGCATGGCCAAAAACCAGGCCATATCGGAACGCGGGACGTTTTTTATTTTTAGCCAAAGACTCCACTGCATGACTCAGTAGAAGGGCATGGCCAAAAACCAGGCCATATCGGAACGCGGGACGTTTTTTATTTTTAGCCAAAGACTCCACTGCATGACTCACACTTGTTCACTCTTGTATTCCACTCGCTCGTCAACTACAAAGGGGTTGCCAATGTGCGACTCCGCTATTGAACTATGACACCCCCCCCCCCTTTCCACTCCCCATCCCAATTGCATTCACAACAATTACTCAAAACGCAACAAGCATGATGAGACTTTTTCCCTCCCTCCACCCTCAGACTCCCAAACCCCACCCCCTTACCCACCACCCCTCACCCACCACCCCTCACTCCCTCCCCATCACCCACCTCTTCATCACCCATCCCCTCACACTCCCTCCCCATCACCCACTTTCCCCTCACCCATCCCCATCATCACCACCCCTCCCCCATTCACACATTAACTTAAGTTAGGTAACTTTGATAATTATTTATAAGTTGACTTTAACACTTTAGAAAGTATTTACAAAATGACTTACTGGTCTTTAGCAAGTAACTTCTATCTTATAACAATTAAATTATACAAGTGTAAAAGAAGAACTTCAGATTGTTCCGCCAGACACAGAACCATTAAGATTTCCTAATTAAGAAAATAAAAAAGACTAAAAATGACGGACACAGAAAGGTTCTGTAAGGAATTAGAAATGCTTTTTGATTCTCCCCACTTTCATATGTTAGAAGATGAACGCTGGAAAATCTTTTTTGAATGCAGACTATATGATCCAGATATTTATAATGATTTTTCTGACCCCTTCACTGGACAATATGAAATAAATGAAGATTACAAAGTTAAATGCAAAAGTGACTTCTCAATAGTCTTTCATAAACTTACAAAAGAAGAATACAACAAAAGTGACTTGTACCCAAAATCATATTACTTTAAATATTTTTGGTTACATTTTATTAAACAAGTTCGCAAACTAAATCCACATGTAGTCAAACAAACTGTTTGTGATTGTGGACCCGACTGCGAATGTGATCATGACTGTGAGCATGATTGTTATTGTTTTTGCAAATGTGATGGCTTTTCATATTAAAGTTAGGGTTAGTTTTTTTTTTGTTTTGTTTTTTTTTTTAATTCAATTTATTCAGTTTAAAGTTGTTTTAAAATACTATTTAAAGTTTTGTTATCAGTATAAAAATGACGGACACAAAAAGTCTTTCGCAATCTCCTTTGTTTAAAGACATCTTTCAAACAATACAACTTCAAATTCTTGACAGTCAAAATGTTATTAAATCTGTTTATAATAATTACGAATTTGTACTTAACAATTTTACTTTCAAATCCCCTGTTAAAATACGTATCCATGCGCAGATCACTTTTATTAAACCCGGCAGTATTGATGAAACGATGACTGTGTGGATTTCTTCAAGTCAAATTGAAGTGTTAAAATCTTCAGACCTAGACAATGCTTATAACAACATCTTGATCAACCAGTTACAAGACAGCATTGAGCGTGCAACTTTGAAAGGGTCCGGGTGGGCCGAAGGAAATTTAGAATCATTAGAACTGAACATTGCAAAGTATAATCCAATCAAAGGGAAATCTTACATCCCTCTTCCCAAAGAAATTCTTGACAAGAAGGCTGTATTGAATATTAAGAACACTGACGACAAATGTTTTTTGTGGTGTGTTTTGGCTAAATTATATCCTATTCAGTCGAAACAACATCCCGAAAGGGTGGCACTGTACAAGGATAAAGTAACAAACTTAAATCTTAAAGACATTAATTTCCCTGTTAGCCTTGACGCCATTGACAAATTTGAATCCCAGAACTCTCCTATAACAGTCAATGTATATGTTTGGGACCCTGAATCAAAACTTATGCCTTTACGAATCTCTCCTAATGCCCCATCGTTTTCAGACCTCAATCACCACGTCGATCTTTTACTAATAACCGACCCGCAAGATCCTAGCATGCAACATTATACACTGATACGAAACATATCTAGATTATTAGGACACACTTCAAAACATCATGGCAAACAATATTTGTGCAGACGCTGTTTAACTAGAGTCTCTAATCTCCAAGTGGCTGACAAGCACAGTAAAATTTGCAAAAGTATGACAGACATCCAAACCCGCCTTGTGTTACCAAAGCCAGGTTCTCAAGTATATTTTAAAAACATCAACAAACAATTCAAGCAGCCTTATATAGTTTATGCCGACTTCGAATCATTGATTTTAAAATACCAAGGCCCACAAGGATTTTGTACGCCTAATTCATTCCTCACACACCTTCACGAAGTCTGCAGTTTCGGGTACGTAGTTGTTAGAGCCGACGGACAACATACAGAGCCGGTAATTTACAGAGGGCCTGACGCAGCTCGGAAGTTCTTAGATGAGATGAACAAAATATACAAATTGTGTTTATTGCAGCTAGATAATCCGGTGCCCATGATATTTACTGAATCTGACTCCCATAATTTTAAAGCAGCTACACATTGCCACATTTGTAATAAAGAGTTTGACCCGAAGGACGCAAAGACCCAAAGGGTGAGAGATCATTGTCACATAACAGGGGCATTTAGAGGTGCAGCTCATCAGAAATGCAACTTGGAATATGGAATCAAACATTTCTCTCTCCCTATTTTCATTCACAATCTTCGAAATTACGACTCCCATTTAATCATGCATGCAGTGACGAAAGCATACAAAGTGTCATGTATTGCCGAGACAGAAGAAAAATATAAAACTTTCACTCTGAATAAATTAAAGTTTTACGACAGCTTTCAACATTTGTCTTCCAGTTTAGAAACACTAGCTAAGAACTTACCCAGCTATCCTATCACTAGCAAATATTTTCCAGACGTTACACTTATTCGGAAAGGTGTGTATCCTTATGAATACATGGATTCTTGGGAAGTGTTTGAAGAATTGGAATTGCCACCTAAAGAGAACTTCTATTCTTCACTCAATAAAAGTTTCATAACTAATATCGATTACCAACATGCACACAACGTCTGGAATGCACTGGGCTGTAAAAACCTTGGTGACTACCACGACATATATTTAAAAGCCGACGTCTGTTTGTTGGCTGATGTGTTTGAAAAATACAGAGAAACGAGTTTACATCATTACTCCCTCGACCCTTCTCATTATATTTCTTCGCCAGGAATGAGTTGGGATGCTTTCTTAAAACTTAGCGGTTCTAAAATTGATCTCATAACTGACCAGGTAATGATGACAATGATTGAGTCGGGCATTCGTGGAGGAATAAGCGTGGCAGCTCACAATTATTGCAAAGCCAACAACAAATACCTGAAGCACTATGACCCCTCGCAGAAATCTAATTATATAATGTACTTTGACGCCAACAATTTATACGGTTGGGCAATGAGTGAGCTTTTACCGGTTTCAGATTTCAAATTACTTGTTAATCCAAACCCCGCAAACTTGACGTGGTTAAACAGTATTTTAAATCACCCTAAAGATCATACTATAGGGTTTATTGTCGAAGTTGACCTAGAGTACCCCAATGCTTTACACGACCTACATAATGATTACCCATTAGCACCAGAAAGATTGCATGGTACAGACAAGCAACTTAAACTTATTCCCAACCTCTATAATAAATCTAATTACGTCTGCCACTACAGAAACCTGCAGTTCTACATCAGACATGGCATGAAGTGCACAGCGATTCATAAGCTTTTATTCTTTAAACAAACGAATGTCTTGGCCGGGTACATCAATAAAAACACACAGCTCAGAAAACAAGCGCAATCTACGTTTGAAAAAGATTTCTTTAAGCTGCTGAATAACAGCTGTTTTGGTAAAACTATGGAGAACCCATACAAGCGAAAAGACGTCAGGCTAATTACCTCACCCAATCAAGCGATTAAATTAACATCTAAACCTCAATACCTTGGTTACAAAGAGTTTCATGACTCCCTGTATGCAGTTACCATGAAAACCACGCAAGTTAATCTAGACAAACCAGTGTTTATGGGGATGACTATTCTCGACCTTTCTAAATTATTAATGTTCGAATTTTACTACGATTACTTTAAACCTAAATACCCGGAGGCCAGAGTTTTATACACAGACACAGACTCCCTTATACTTGACATCCCTACTGAAGACATTTATAAAGACTTAGAATCGGAACTACAACACTACGATACTAGTGACTACCCTGAAACTCACCCTTTGTACAGCAAAGCAAACCAAAAGAAAATCGGTTTGATGAAAGATGAAATGAACGGGAAACTTATTGAAGAATACGCAGGACTGCGATCTAAGCAGTACAGTATTAAACACGAATCGGGAGAATCTTCAAAAGCGAAAGGCACCCAAAAAGCTGCAATAAAAAACAGAGATATCAGACACGAAAACTACCTGGAAGCCTTAGATGGGAAAGAAGTTAAACCATACCCTAACACAACTATAAAGTCTAAAAACCATATAGTGTCCACTGCTGTGACGACCAAAAAAACATTATGCGCTAATGACACAAAGAGAATAAGAGTAACTAAGGAGTTCGCTCTAGGCCACTATAAATTACAGGTAGAAACTGCGACTGCGACTACGACTATGAGTAAGGAGGAAGTCCTGGAAGGCTTGAGTAAATGTTAACTGTATTTATTCTGAAGCGCCAAGCTTTTTCTTCAAAGCATCTAGCTGCTCTTTCCGTCCCAGTAGTCTCCCTTCCTCTATTAATTTTTTTTTAATTTCTTCAACATTAACAGGTGCAGACCTAGATTTAGATTGTATGTCGTGCTTCAACTTTTTATATTCTTCAAAATCTCGCTGGATAATTACAAACTCTTGGTCTGTAATCTGAGTGTCTTCTAGAGCTTTAGAAATTATTAAGTTCATGCTAGTAAGTTTAGCTATCGCCAGGCTAGAAATGAGGTCGTGTTTTTCTAGTTTCTTAGATACTTTAGTATTAATTACACCAAGTAGAACTGACATTACTGAAAATAATCCGGCAGCAACCCCTAATCCAGTCACCAATAATCCCAAGCTGACCGCAGCTTCCGCTGCATTAATAACATTTAGACCAGTAGACACGTAATTTATTCCGCTATAAGCGCCGGAATACCGTCGTCTGCATCTAGAGTACTTTTGGATATCTGATTCAATTTGAGTCCTAACTTTTCTTATTTCTTCCAGCCTGAACGTTTGAACATTATTTAAGTCTAACGTTGGAGCACTGGGTTGCATTGGTTGTTCATCCACTACTGCTTCTACTATAGCAGGATACAATTTTGTCGTCATATTTTTAGTGTGAAAAAAAAGGGTTAACAATAATTAACTTGATTTTAGTTTATTAGCAAAATATTCTATTTGACTATCAGAAAATATCTGATCGCTGAAATAAAATGCTAACAGATCTACGTTGTCTAGGCTAATTTGCGCTATTCTGTCAATAGGATTTGGAACAGGGACAAAAGTTATCTTGGGTGATGAAGTAAATACGGAAAACTGATTTTCATTTTCTCTTTTCTTCATAAATACTGTAACTCGTCTGGGATCCTCATCTAAATCAACCCAACTTAGAGACACTTGCGGAATTACATTAAAATTTCTCTGCGTAGGCCTGTGAGCAATTATGTCCAGTACTATCATAGCTGCACTACCTAGCTGTAAAGGAGGCTGCAGAACAAGTCTGACATTTTTCCCTGCGGTTTCACGCTTATGTAAAACATAGCTGCTTTTTTTGTAGGCTTTGACTTCTATGGTTTCCCGATTGTTTTCATCCGGCACTAGACTAACTAACATAGGCCCGGCGTTAATAATTTTCTTAAATTTATTGTCTGGTCCCATAAAAGTGTAAGGGCTTTCGCACTTGAATTTAATAAGCCAATCTAATTCTGTGTCTATAGGTGTTAAAGACCAGGTATTTTCTCGTTTAGTAATAGCATACTTAAAATCGGGATCTACTTTACCGGCATTAAAATCCTTTAGCTGATCGATAGACGGTTTTTCTGGCAATACTGACGGCGGCACTTGCGGCACTTCAGGCACTGCCGGCACTAGCGCTCGTTTATAATATCCATTTTGTGTAAATTCGAAACCGTAAATAGACCCAACAATAGCATTCGCATCAAAGTCGATTGTGTCTGCTAAGTCTTTCAGTTCAATGGTAGGACAGGTTACTGGAATTTGAGGGCCGATTGACATTGTATTTTAAAATTAAACTTTATTTTATCTCAAGAATAATTGTAAGATCTTCAAAGTCTACAATTTCGTTGTTTTGGTTAGTTATTTTGAAGCAGAAACTAGTATGATAGTCCTGACTTAAGTGGCGTTTTTGAGGCAGAAATTTTAATGAAACTGGATCGCAGTAAGATTCTCTCTGAGTTGAGATTATCCTTAGCAATGTACTAGGAGTTCCGTTTACTAAGTTTTCCGATGTCTTCAGTTGATGAAGGTACACAAACAATCTATTATTAATTAACAAATTCATAGGGTTTGATCCAATAAATCTTATAGAACTGCCGACAGTGCTGGAGCTGTCAGATAAAGATAATTCATTGCCACGGAAACCTAATATTTCTGCCAGCTTTGGCGCAAGTGTAACGCTGGTAATGTCTTTATGCAGGGTTTTATGGAAAGTTAAAGTTACTATCAAGTTTGCAGGGTTCATTTTTGCTTCAATCGAATGAGGTTTAAACAATTCTTCAGTAAGTCTGCAGAAGTCATAATAGCCGCCATGAATAAAGTGCCTTTTTTTATTAATCATTATCCAGTTGTTGTTTAGATCATGACTAATATTTAACCATTTAACCGTGTAGAATATTTCGTGAAGGATTACGTTAAGGTCCCTGTTTTTGTTGTCAATAGGATGCTGAAGTTCAATGGGCACACCTGATTTTACAGATTCGAAAGTTACAAACATTTTTTTAAATATAATAAAAATGTACGCGCCTTATAAATATAACAAAGCTGCAAAGTATACTACAGGGCCTTATTATTACGAAAAAGCAGTCGACCTAACCAAGCTGACAATAGCTGTGGCAGCCAACGTCCATTTCGAAACTATCCCCCATAATATTTTTTATCATTACCTCAGCCCAGACATTACGAGCGACTTTTTAGCTAACCAATGGCTAAACAACGGGGGTATGCAGTTCTTTCAGAATCAAATTAATTTTGCCGTGTCATGCGCTACAACTGGTTGCGGAGTTTCTTACGTTCATCACCTTAATCACCCAGATCCCATGTTGAAGTCTATTTATCTGTTCCATTTGTATTATCAAGTGAGGCGGGGTGTTGTCTGAACTTCAGGCTCCGTTACCTACTGACAAAAACTTTAATCCCTTTAACAACGGCTTTGACAAGAAAGCGTATCAAAGGTTGTGCAATGAATTCGGAATTGATACTAAAACAGACTTCAGACAAAAACTAGACCTCAATCACGGAATGGGAACTTTATTTAGATACGCTGTAGGTAATTTATACACGGGGCCTTACGTACCTGGATTTACATCATTTAACCACAACAGCCAGGTTCCTTTACTTTATATCAGACAAAAACAAAGTACAGCATACAGCACTTTTATATTGGACACATCAAACGGATTTACTCAAAGTGGGGTGGAAAGGCTGAATGAATCTATTCGTACGTATGCGTGGTGCATTCTGGGGTCTCAAGCAGAAACACGAAGTAATATCATTGGGGAAGGAACTAGCTTCGATGCACAAAAGCAGTTTCTAGCCAACATTGAAGATTCTATTAATTCGGCAGTAGATTTGCCCGCGAGTATTAAAAGATATCAGGACACTTTAAAGTATGCTAGATCGAAAGTAGATTACGTAATAGGTTTAGGATTGTATATGTTGCCTTCAGACCTTCAGCTTAGGATAGGAACTATATCAAACTACAACAACAATATAGTGATTGCAGACCCTCAGTTTCATATAGGCTACAATCCTACAATAAATACAGTGAACACAGTGAATACATTGAACACAACGAATACGGTATTTACTGCTAGGCCTAATAATGAACCTTTAAGTTCGCCACCACTTCCAAGCCTACCAAGCCTACCAAGCTTGCCGGAACTGCAAATGGCGGTAATTGATCATGGGGTTTCACGTCTAGCGCTTACAGGGGGTTTATTGTTTGCTGGGTTAATTGGGATTTACTATTTTAAGTAACCAGAGTAATATTATTATAAACAAAGACCACAGATGCTCAGACGCCCAAACCACAACTTTAGAAGCAGTATTAAATATCCATGAAAATACAGAACCTAATATTCCTGGAAGTGCGTCTACAAGTTTGTCACCTAAGCGTTTCAATAAGTTAGCTATGCTTTGTAACGTTTTTTTAATCCAGTCTTTAACCGGACTACCACCAGGTCCACCAGGTCCGCCAGGTCCGCCACCAATGCCTACGGTTCTAGTCAGTGCTAAGACTAGTGTGCTTATTGTCATCCCAACAGCTGTAAGAATGCTAAATATTGTAACACCTTGCTCTCTGAACAGTGTTTGAATTCTTTCTGCAAGTGTAGTGTCTTCGTGTAAAATTTTATGCACCGTTTCTTTTATTCTGGCGAAATTAGTTATTAATTTTTCTCTGTTTATGGATAAGGCTTCTAGCCTTGCCGCGCGTTCTGTGTAAAGGTCTGCGAGCCTTTTTTGAATCATCTTTTTTACCTCAATGCTTAAGTTCGCGTCATCAGCTTCTGCTAGTTTATTTTTTTGTTTTTCTATATGTTTGTCGAGCTCGCCGAGCTTGGCTAAATTCATCATTGTCTCCCCTCTCACAGATTGTAAAGCTTTATCTAAGCCTTGAAGTTCACGCAGTGGCAATAATGGCGTGTCATTGATAGTTTCCATAACCTGATCAATATTGGTGTCCTCATTTGTTTGTAAGGTTGTTAACTCTTTATTTACTTCTAATGCAGAACTAGTTAAGTTAGTTAAGTCTTGTAGTTCTATTTCTGAATTTGGTAACGATGCATCTATTCGTTGAAGTGAAGCTACTGCTTGGCGATGCAACGCTGGCACTCTATTATCGGAAAGCCCCAATGATCGTATTACAGTCACTGGGAGTTTAGTTTTCAAAGTAGACCACGCATAAAATTTGAAAGGATTCTTTAACATAGTTAACTGTACTCTCACTTTTTTACCGGATACATTAGTGTTTATAAACAAGTGATTATTTTTGTCTAGTTCGAAGTCGCTGGGACTAACATAATCAGGTAACTCGCGCCCGATGTAATTGTAAAATTTATTGATTTTTCTGGCTTTTTGGGTTTCAGTTACTTGACGTAATTCTTCTCCTATACTTAGCCTTGTTTGGCTCATGTCATCTCCTACCATTGAAAGCAGTGTGACGTCGTGGTCTTCATTAGGTTCATCAGGTTTAAACACTTCATCAAGAGCTTCACCACCTGTTGCCATTTTAAAATATAATTTTTTTTTATCGCATTAAAAATGCAAAGCTACGGAAACTTGTTAGACCCTACACGCCGATTGAGGACGCCTTTAGGCATCAAAGGTGAGAAAAGCACAATAATTATTACAAACAATCCAAGCAGCATAGAGCCTAATCAGCTACTAACCATAAGATTTCCAAATTTAGGTCCTGATGATGTAATAGTTCCAGGCAGTCCTAAATTGGGATTTAAAATTAGTCTGAATTCTGACGACGATCCTAACAGAACCATAGTCAACAATCTAGGTAGAGCTATAATTAAAAGAATGGTTATTAAACTTGATGGGCGAGAAATCCAAAGTATCGATGACGCCGGTGTTTTGTTTTGTTACACAGATCTGTGGCTGAGTAAATATGAAAGGGAAGATTTAGTTGGTCAGGGGATTCAAGCCGCCAATGTGGCAAAACTTCGAATCAAAGCTGGCGATGCTGTCGCTTCTAACAATGGTGAAAATGCATTAGCTGCTGTATACAAAAACAGATTTTATTTTCCACTCGATTTTGAACTGCTACACAGTCATCTGCCATTTCATCAAGGTTCATTTAACGACAGGCTTTCTTACGAAATTATTTTCAATGATTATTCTCAAGTAGTAATTAGCTCTGACAATGATGCTAGGTATACAATTACAGACATCACGCTTGAATACGAAGTGGTCACTCACGCTGAACTCAGTAGGATGATCAGGGGCCAATATGACAAACTAGCAATTTATTATGATAGGATCGTTCGCTACAGACAATTTAATAAAGATTTATTAGATGCACTCTGGACCATCAACATAAATTCACCTGCTCGAAGTTTTAAAGGTGTACTGTTGTTGTTTGTGAAAGAATCTAATTACAATCGTGACAGCGAGAATTTTATCAACCCTAATATTTCAAAAGCGTCTGTTGTGATTGAAGGTAAACCTAATCAATTATTCGCTAATGGAATGATGGGATTTCAACAGTTTGATGAGATTAGGAAAATCTTGGGTGGAGGTAGATTGCGGACTGACACTGTGGATTTGATTTCTAAGGATCTTCATTTGCATGACACAAGACTGCAAGATTATCTTGTGAATAAATTTGCGTTGTGGTTAGACTTTCGAACCATACCCACCAACGAACTTCATGGATCTGGAAGAAGAATTGAAAACGGAACAGATGGTATAACAATTGAATTGCATAGGGAAGCAAGTGCTAGGTCAGAATCAGTTACAGTATACATGTATATTATTATGGATGCTCAGCTAAACATTGAAAATGGAAGATTAAAAGATTTAGTATATTAAAAATGACCTCTTTGTTACCTCGTGATCCTCATTGCGGAATGATCGTTGGCATGACGTCATGCGGAAAGACTGTCTTTGTTCTGGATTTGTTAGAAAAATATTACGCAGGACACTTTGATTATATAGTAATTTTTTGCCCAACTATTCAATATAATAAAACCTACTTAGATCGTAAGTATGTCTGGACAGATGAAAATATCTTTGTTGTAAATACCAATGGCAAGCTCAATGAGTATTTAACGTATTTTTATAACCTGTTTGAGAATGAGGGTAATACGTTATTCTTAATCGATGATTGCAGTGCAGAAAAAGATATTGTATTAAAACGGAACATATTGAGCAAGCTGGCTTTCAGTGGACGCCATGTGAAAATTAGTGTCTGGTTAATCACGCAGAAATTTAATTCGATATTAAAGGATTTTAGAGAACAAGTAAAATTCGTGTGCCTGTTTTATTGCAAAGACCGTGACAGCTTTGATAACTGTTTAAAAGAAAATGACGTAATTGAATCAAAAGAGGAAAGAACTAAATTAAAAGAACAGCTAAAAAAAGGCAAGCACTTAAAATTATTATTAAAAACTGACCAACCAACTGGCTATAAAATACTTATGTAAGTAAGTTCTTTTTTAATTTAATTATTGTAAGTTATAAGTTGTTTTTTTAAAAGTCGACTTAATTAAGTTAGATGTAAGTAAGTAAGTTCTTTTATAATTTAATTATTGTAAGTTATAAGTTTTTTTTTTAAAGTCGACTTAATTAAGTTAGATGTAAGTCACTAAGTCAAAAAAAAAAAGGTTGAAGGTAAGTAATAGTGGTGATGATTATAGTTCATTAATCTTAATGGTTCTGTGTCTGGTGGAACAATCTGAAGTTCTTCTTTTACAAAATTTCTTTGTGGTGTTCTACGATCACTTCTCGGTCTTAAATAATATACGGGCGGATCAGTAGATAATGCTCTGTCAACTTCATAAACGCTTAATGACCAAATTGGGTCTGTAGCTCGCCTTCTAGTGTCATTAGCAACTTCTCCAGGCTGATAAAGGTATCTAACAGTTTTGTTCATCAAAGTTAGATCCGGCTGACCAGGCTTTGAAACGGTAACAACAATCTGTTTCTTTTTAATAGCCTCAACTGGTTTTAATCCTGTAACTCTGGTTGGTTCTGAATTCATTTCCCTTAAAACTCGAGGCAGCCTAACAACCCATTCTGTATTAGGGGTTTCAGTAAAGAGTTCCTTTGAATACTGATAAGTGAATAATCTTTCTGCCAGTTGCCGATTAAAGTTTTCTACAATACCCTGTGATCTGTGTAATCCAACAACTCCTCTTCTAACAGTTACATTATGTTTTAACAAAAGCTGGTTAACAGCTCCTTTGAATTCAGACCCTTCATCGCATTGAATAAGTCTAGGGAACCTTAGAGGCCCTCTTGAATAAATCGCATTTAAGGCTTGAGCGACCTCAGCTGAATTTTTTGTCCTAAGAGCATGCGCGTCTTTAAACCTGGTAGCTATATCAATAACAGTAAGGGCATACCTGTATTTCTTTCTATATATTTTGTCATGGGGAAGATATAACAAATCTATTTGATGCGTGTCATTTGGTCTGGAGTTTTCAAATTTTGGTCTTATTATTTTCTTCGGGGGTGGAAGATAGATTTGCCATACAGCTTGCTTCGATAACCATTGTTTAACTTTGTTTGCTGACAAGCCAGTCTTTTCTACTAGTTTATTAACTGCCGTCATCCATTTCCAATATCCGGATTGAGAATAATATAATCTAGACAAACGCGAAGTCATATTTTATTTAGATTTATATTTTTGTTTAACAAGGTAATAAACTACTGTTATTCCAAACACAATTAAAATTAATTCACCGGTCTCTGACATTGTAGGTGCAATGTTAGGTGTGTAGTAATCGGATAACACTGGTTGCTTTAATGAAGGTAGTGCCGTGTCAGTTAATAAATAATATTGGTGCAAAGCTTCATCAACGTCTTCGAATGTTTTATCAGCATGACCTTCTTCTTTCAATCTTTTATTAACAAAATCAAGCTGCGTTAGTCTGTTTTTCTCGTATTCAGCCTGATCTTGTTGTAATTTTTCCATTGCTAAGTTATGCCGTTTTGATTCTTCTTTACTGTCCAGTTTTGAAAACAAATAATTTGACCCTGAAAAGGCTAAGGCGTTGACAGCAGCAGAACCAAGCACCATTGCAGCACCAGCCATTTTTTAATTTAGTTTTTTATTTTATTTGTATTTAAAATGAATTGTGATGACTTGTTAATGCAAGAAGCTATTAATGTCACAGGTACTGGTGTTGACAACGAGAAAAAAGACAGGCTGGTTGCATTAGTAGCTTCCGGAAAGTCAAAGTATTATCTCGGTGTTGACTTAACTACTGAACAAGTACAAAGACTGAGGCCTGAAGACATCATTATGTTACATAATAAATATGATAAAGTCCTCGGTGCTTTAATGGTTAAAAGTCTGGGGCGTTCGATTGTAAAGTTATATACGAAAGCTGTGTCGGCTTTTGTTACTTTAGATTGTGAGAATGAGTTATTTGATGATTTGATTAAAGATCCAGTTATTGTCAATGGGATTAGTGAGGTATCAAGAAATCTATATTATAAGTTTGGAAGCTTGTTGGCACCATTTTCAGCCGGGCTAATTACTTTTCAACACATAAATTTCTCTGCTATTAAAAATGGACTCTTCCAATCCAGAGATGGAGAAGGAGACGGAGGTGAAGAATTCAGAGAATCAACAGAACCCAGTGACAGTCACTAAACAAAAGAGCCCAGGAAGAATTGCAGCTGGAAAGAAGTTAGCAGAATTTAACAAGTTACATAGATGGAACAGACAAACAAAAGCAAACATATTAGAAAAAAAGGAATCACCAAAAGAAGAAACAATAACGCAACAAACATTAACAACAAATAAAGAAGAACCAATACAACCAATACAACCAGTACAATCTTCAAATAACATATATTATTTATGTATAGCCGGTGTAGTGGGTGCAAGTGGGTACATAATATATAAATACCGCCAAGGAAAAAATAAACAGAAACCCCCAAAACCACTTGTAGAAAAAGAAATTGAATTATCTCCATCGTTGAAGCCATTATTGAAGCCATCATTAGATGTGTTTTCAATGCAGTAATAATTTATTATTATTTTTTTATTATTAATAAAAAATGAGTGTACCATATGAACAAACAATTGTTAATCTTGGATACCATAGTGTTGTCTTAGTGGGCTTAAATACAGCTTATGCTATGATTGCAAAATCTCTTTTAAAAATGAAACCTATTGAATTGGGGAAAATGGATCTTTCAGATGCTGGTAAACTGGTTGGTATCTTTTCATTATCGTTATTTACTCGGGACTATCTTGTTAAACAAAAGATCATTCCAGCAGATATTAATGTGTAATGTTATACAACCATAATGTAGAAGGGTTGTAATTTTTTTTTTTGTTTTAACCAAAGACGCAAGATATACGAATATGTATTATATTTAGCAAATTGCGGATTCCCAGAGTGCTTTGGAGCGCTTTTTAAAAGCTCATAAAACAGCCATAAATTGCAATAAAAGGCCTCCTTTAGTAACTCTATGAGCTTTGGGGTTCAGAGCCCATTATTGCTATCTCTTCTATAGGAGCAGAGGCACTAGCACTGCTTGGGCATCAGCTAGGCTGTGGTGTGGACTACTGTGGGCATGTTTAGCTCTCTTTCCATTGCTCCCTGTTGGCGTAGCCTTTAGTTGCTTTGTCATCGTTTCTCCCACTTAGCTAGCATGATCATCTTTGCCTGTGGATGCTTGAGACGGGGCATTACACAAAATGACTTCACCTGTTCATTGTGTGCAAGTTCTGCAGCATTGTTGTCAAAAAATTTTGTATTGAAGTGCACGGGTGCTGAAAGAAGTCCATTGATCAAATGCCAGTAGAAAATTGTGCAAACTGCCACAAGCCCACCTTCGCTGAAAGCCCGCTTGCCTGATGAGCCATCTTTTTCTTGTCATACATTCCTCCCCCTTGTCATAGCTGATGATACTTTTGACAAAGACAACTGTCACTTTCAATCCATGTTTCTAGAACAATCTACAGTGCCCGGTGTTTCTTGTCACCGGTAAACTTTGACCTCGTGCTCTAACAACCTTGACCTTGTATCCTATTTCCAGAAGTGCCTGGAGTGCCCGATGTGTCGGTTACCTTTGACTCTTGACCTCTGCGACCTGCTGGCTGCACCCAGCCCGACAGAGGAGTCTGTGTTCCACTTTGAACCAACGGCAGATATTAAGCAGAGACAGGAAGAGATGGTCGCACTATTCCAAAAGCAGAAAGCCAAGGGTGGCATCATCGACCTTGAGCATGAAAAGAACAAGTTCTTAGTTGACGAGGTAACGTTTACATTTGTTGGTAGCTTAATATTAATAATTTTGTTAATGTTAATTCATTAATATTAAATATTATTTAATAATAATTATAATAATAATCATAATTTTATATATATACAAGGTTCGTACGATCCTTGAAATTCTTTAAAAGTTCTTAGTTTTTTTTAAGACATTTTCAAATCCTTGAAATTTAGAGTGTTATAAATGATTCCTGGAAAAGCCCTTGAATAATGGACTGTAGTGAACAGTTTTGCTCACTGACTATATTTTTCGTGAACTGAAAAGACAATCTTGCCATTTTTCCACATCATTTTCCACTGATTTTGATCCTTCGCAAAACGTCGTCTGCTGTGCCAAGTTTTCTATTGATTTTGATCCTTTGCAAAACGTCGTCTGCTGTGCAAAGTTTTCTATTGATTTTGATCCTTCGCAAAATGTCGTCTGCTGTGCCAAGTTTTCTACTGATTTTGATCCTTTGCAAAACGTCGTCTGCTGTGCCAAGTTTTCTATTGATTTTGATCATTCGCAAAACGTCGTCTGCTGTGCCAAATTTTTCACTGATTTTGATCCTTCGCAAAACGTTGTCTGCTGTGCCAAGTTTTCTATTGATTTTGATCCTTTGCAAAACGTCGTCTGCTGTGCCAAGTTTTCTATTGATTTTGATCCTTCGCAAAACGTCATCTGCTGTGCCAAGTTTTCTACTGATTTTGATCCTTCGCAAAACGTTGTCTGCTGTGCCAAATTTTCCACTGATTTTGATCCTTCGCAAAACGTCGTCTGCTGTGCCAAATTTTTCACTGATTTTGATCCTTCGCAAAAAACGTCATCTGCTGTGCTAAGGGAGGCAACTAGAAGATGTCTTGTCAGCTAACTCCCGCTTCTGAGCATGCCGATTGGCTACTCGTGTTTGATAGTGATAGCGACTTTTCTGAAGCAAGTTTCAAAATGCCTCAGGGATTATGCATCTTCAACACTATGTGATTAGACAAAAAATATTGGAAAAGCTGGCTTATGGAGTCCAAATGGAACTAACATGCCGCATGTGGAAGCTGAAGCAAAGGAGCACTGAGATTAGTCTCCCAGTCCAAAGCCCTGAGAAGCAAGACAAAATCCAAACAAGAGGAAATCAGAATCATAAAGAAGCAGATAGAGGAAGAAATGCAGAAAATTAAAGACAGTTTGTGAATACAAAAAGCGTTTGTTTGGTGTTCGCTTGTGAACTGTGCTTCTACTGCTGCCTTCCTGCAACACAGGAAAAGTTTGTGTTGGCTGTGTTAGCTGTTTCAGGCTACAGTTAGCTTTGGTGGGTTGCTTTGATTAATATGTGAGTAGTCTGTTGTTGTTCAGTCACTGAGGAGTAAAACTGGTGCCTTGAAAAGGTGGTGATCTGGTAATAGGGCTTGATGACAGTGAATAAAAACTGGCCTTCGCAGAAACTCCTTCATTGGGTTAATATGTTGACAAAAGATTTACAGGCCAATCATTCATTGGAATATTGAGAAAGAATGTAACTTAATATTGGACTGCACTTGTTACTTCTGGTTGTGCACAGTAAAATTCAGCATGCATTAAGTATAGGTATGGTTGTTTTAGTGAAGGCTATGGATTGCTGTTGGTTGAATGTTGTTAGTGAAGGCTTTGGATTGCTGTTGGTTGAATGTTGTTAGTTAAGGCTATGGATTGCTGTTGGTTGAATGTTGTTAGTTAAGCTATGAATTGCTGTTGGTTGAATGTTGTTAAGCTATGGATTGCTGTTGGTTGAATGTTGTTAAGCTATGGATTGCTGTTGGTTGAATGTTGTTAGTGTGTACATATTGTTCTGATTGTCCTTGATATTATAGTTTCCTGGAAAAGTCCTTGAAAACACCTTGAGTTTTGTGAGCAAATGTGTGTATGAACCATGTATATAATAGTTATGTTGATTTCTTGCTATTGTTGTTTGTGACTTGTTTTTTGTCTGTGTGGCAGAACACAGTGGTGTACCTACAGCCAGACCCCAAGAAAGAGGATGGTGTGACCCTGAGCCTTCATGACCCTCAACCTTTGACCTCAAACCCATCACAAGATGGAAGCAAGGAAGAAAGACACGTCAACGACTATCGGCTGCATGGGAGTCAAGAGGACAGGCGCAGAGGTCAAGGACGCAGGGGCCAAGATCATGGAGGTCAAGGACGCAGGGGTCAAGATCATGGAGGTCAAGGACGCAGGGGTCAAGATCATGGAGGTCATGGACGCAGGGGCCAAGGACATGAAGGTCATGGTCACAGGGGTCAAGGACATGGTCAGGGTGGTGCACATGGCAGGGGCCAAGGCAGACAGCACAGAGAGGGGAAAGGAGACGGCACAGACCGTCCCAGCGATCACCGTCCCTACAGCTCTGGGGGGAGGAGAGGGAGGAGGGGAGACAGAGCTGAGCAGCATCCACCCAGCGGCAGAGAACAGGCTGGCGACAACCCAAGCCATAAGGATTGTGGAAGAGAGAAAGATAGAATACAGGCACACAACAACACCAACCAAAGGGAGAGTGGCAGCAGAGTGCAGGCATATGACAACTCCAGCCATAGGGATAGTGGCAAAGAGAGTGGTGGCAATGTCCAGGCCTGTGACGATACAAGCCATAGGGAGAGTAGCGGTACAGTACAGGCACATACCAAAGAAGACGGCAACTGCAGCAGGCACGGCATGGAGGAGGTAGCCACTGGCAGCTGCGCACCAATCCGAGATGCACACAGCGCTAGACGGGAGAACATCGGGCATGAGGCAGAACACAGAGATCGCAGAGGTCAACAACAAGGCCATGACAGAGATAGAGGCCTTGGAGGAGACGCAGAGAGATGCAGAGACAAGAGCCAAGATGAAAGATACCATGACAAAACCAGGGCTAAGTATGAGAAGGATGATGGAAGAGACCACAAACAGAACAGAGATGCCCGAAGCACTAGAGACGGTCATAACAATTTTAGAGGTGCCAGAGCTGATAGAGACAGCTTCAGAGAATCCAGAAATAATATGAGAGATAAAAGAGACCAGTACAGAGATAACGCCAGAGACAGCTTTAGAGATACCAAGGACGCTGATAACAGAGATGAATTGAGAGATGACCGGAGCAACATAGATGGATTTAGAGATTACAGGGACAACAGAGATGGATTTAGAGATGACGGGGGCAACAGAGGTGGATTTAGAGATGACCGGGGCAGCAGAGGTGGATTTAAAGATGACAGGGGCAACAGAGATGGATTTAAAGATGACAGGGGCAACAGGGATGGATTTAAGGATGACATGGGCAACAGAGATGGATTTAGATATGACAGGGGCAACAGAGATGGATTTAGAGATGACAGGGGCAACCGAGATGGAGTTAGAGATGACAGGGGCAACAGAGATGGATTTAGAGATGACAAGGGCAACAGAGGTGGATTTAAAGATGGCAGGAACAGCAGAGGTGGATTTAGAGATGACAGAGGTGGATTTAGAGATGACAAGGGCAACAGAGATGGATTTAGAGATGACAGGGGCAACAGAGGTGGATTTAAAGATGACAGGGACAATAAAGATGACAGGGGCAACAGAGATGGATTTAGAGATGGCAGGGACAACATAGATGGATTTAGAGATGACGGGGGCAACATAGGGGGATTTAAAGATGACAGAGGCAACATCGGTGGACTTAGAGATGAAAGAGACAACGGAAGACAGAAAAGAGGCGGGAGACAGTTTGAGAGAAGAGAGAGATTAGATCCAGTAACCACGAGCAATGGACACAGACCTGATCAGTGCGCTGAGAACTCTCGTCCTAATGACCGCTACTCCAGCACTGAGCTAGCATCAGTGGATGCAGCTGGCACCAACGGCATAGCAGATTGTGGACAGCGAAGGGACAGAAGAAGAAGAGTGGGAGGAGGAGAGGAAGGACAACAGAGAAGAGGGCAACAGGAAGGCAGAAGAGTGGGAGGAGGAGAGGAAGGACAACAGAGAAGAGGGCAACAGGAAGGCAGAAGAGTGGGAGGAGGAGAGGAAGGACAACAGAGAAGAGGGCAACAGGAAGGCAGAAGAGGAGGAAGGGGGAGAGGGTGGCGTGAACAAAACAATCCACAGCACAGGTATGACTCAAATTACGATGATACAGGTACTAACTCTCGGACTGACCCTGAACGTTCCTTAGCAGGGGCCAGTGGACAGGTGTGTGAGTCCACCAAGACGGACATTACCAGGCAAAGGTATTAT
The DNA here is from genome assembly GCA_036898135.1 of Oncomelania hupensis. NCBI lineage: Eukaryota > Metazoa > Mollusca > Gastropoda > Littorinimorpha > Pomatiopsidae > Oncomelania > Oncomelania hupensis. The sequence goes on along the minus strand of CM072521.1, from coordinate 66,446,360 downwards.
AGTAACACTGACACCTCCTCCGGTGCATCACACGCAGCTCAAGGCTATCATGTACCTCACAGGGTTGAGAGAAATGACACAGGCACGGCCCCACAGTCAACGCAAGGGCCTGGACGTAACAGCGAGCCTCACATTTCTAAAGCTGGTTTGGGGGCTCCACCAGGGTTCCCCGTGTCTGGACCACCCCCGGGGTATGCCTGCAAACCCTCCCAGAGTTCAGAGGATAAGGTGAAGCCACCCCCAGGTTTTAGGAGCACCTGACAGGACATTGCGTTCCTGCGGGACAGCTTTGTGAACATGTTGGATAAAGGTATGAGGGTAAAGTGTTAAAGGGTAGCACTCTCGTGCGCCATTGGAGGAGACCGTTACGGAGATGTATGGTCACCGTGCAGATGACGTGGGCAACCTTTGTGATGTTGGACTGTTCTTCGTTTGTAAAGGTACACTTTGCTTCCACTAAAAATGGATGTTACTCCGAAATTTGAATGGGGACCGTAATGCAGGGCTGTAAGGAATATTACACAGGGGATATGTCACAAGGACATTTTATAGGAAGTATTACTCACACAGGGTAGGACACAAGATCAGCGAAGGGAGTATTAAGATTAAGCTGATAGTGCTAGCACAAATGTTGCCATATCATATGTGAACTGCAATATTTGTGTACAGTCTGTCTGTACATTGTTTGAGTAATAGGAAGTAGTTTCTTTAAGGGCAGGCAGATTGTGTGTTATGACCTCTATCAGTGATCTGTTGGCTGTGACATTGTATGTGTGTGTGTGTTTGTATTGGTGGTGTAATGGGGTGCTAAACTTGCCTTTTTATGCACTAAGTGGAGTGTTTAGCTAGTACCCCATTTTTTTCAAGTACATGAGAGTGCTCTTTTAGTTCATAGGTGTGCTCTTGTAGTGCATGGGAGTGTTTTAAGTACATGGGAGTATGCTATCTGAGAAAAGCTGTTTTTTGGCCAGATAACAGGGTTAGGGTTAGGAGCCGAAATAGGTAAACTTTTTAACAGAAGAGCAACTTTAAAATCGAATTCTTACATTTTTAGATGAATTTTGAGCCGTTTCTGTAAAAATAAATCACCCACCGATGACTAGGTAACCCAGATTCGCACACATTAAGTCAAAAGACAAAAAACCCAAAATTAAAGTTTCTGCCTGATTTAATCAATGTTAAATTCAAACAATCGCATAAGTTTCATAAGGAATCGGATGATCTGACAATCGGTTTACAGGCAGGACAATGATAATGAACTGAACAACGGGAAAAATAAAGTAAGGGGAGAGGGAAAAAAAAAAAAAGGCACTGAATTAGCACCAATTTTCCTCTTTCCCTGTAGAAAGGCGTCTACCCCCGACCAAACAACAATGGCAGCAAAGGGAAGGATCCGGAAAAAAAGCCTAATTACCTAAAACTAAAATACATCATGACTAATTACTGCGACATGCTCTTAAATTTATGTTTAATTACTTAAATAAATCCCAACAATTAATTTTATCAATTATTAACCCGTATGCAGGTTACAGTCATCCCTCCGAAAAGAAAACATGCTTTCATACCTCAGAATGGCCACGCAAGCATGTTGGATTAACAAACAACAACGTAACTAACATGAAATTCGCTTACGAAAACATAAAAACAGAAATACAAATGAAATACGGTGAAATTAAATTAATTAATTACTTGATAACAATGTCACAAGTGCTCTGAGCACTTGCTCAATGGCACTACAACGTCCAAAGTCTTACTGATCATTTGTGATTAGATTCAAGTTGTCCCTAACTCTATCAAGTAGGCTACCATCTAACTGCCTTTTATTGAGAGCAACATGGGTCAAATTTAGTCTTTCTACAGGTTTCCTTTTCCTGAGAGATCTTCTCGGGGTAGCGTAGGAGCTGGGGCTACAACGATAGGTTCTGATTCTTCTGAATCAGAAAGATCCCCCACTTCAGATACAATACTTGAACCCTCTGAAAACAAGCTCTCCCTACTTCGTTCCCGTTGACCAGACAGATCAACAAAACTATCAGTGACTGTGTTCTGATCCGTTTCACACCTATCCGGGCCTTTGTCTGCCCCCGAATCACATTCCCTAGGAGGTAAACCCTGGAAAACAGGCATAGGACAGAACTCCGCCGCATCGGCCCTCAATTGGCTCCGGACAGGGGCCATGGGCAAAATATCAATTATGCAATCTGGGGAGCCCTCGCTCTCAACAGAATCTGGTAAAGGGTCAGACTTTAAAACAGACCTTGGTGGAACTGTCGACTTTTTAGTTGCTACTACTGCTGGATGGATCAAACCTATAGGAAGCAAGTAGTTCCTATGCAGTGTTCGCCTCGGCCCTGCATTAGCTTCATCTTGAACTGTATAGACTGGTAAGCCATCCTTCTTAGCCACCACCACATAAACAGGTCTCTCCCCATTATCGCTCAACTTAGAATCAAGCCTGGGCCCTAACTTGCGAACTAGAACTCTGTCCCCAATATCTAGTTCAGCTGCCTTTGCAGCAAGGTCATATCTAGCTTTGTTCTTTGCGTTTGACTTTGCCATAGAATCAGAAGCCTTCTGGTTAGCAGTTGCTAACCTTTTCTTAACTCTTTCCCTGCCAGGCATGTTTCCACGTTTGTGCCAGACATTTCTCTGGCACCGGAAAGAAAGTTCAGTACCTTAGGCATTTAAGCTACTGTTCTTTCAATAATAGTTGTCAAATAGACATATTTCATATCAAATTAAAGGTAAAAGAGTGAAGAATAAGAAAACAAACCACAAAAATGTTAATTTGATTATGTTATTGAAATATGTGTTTTGAAAGCATGTTGATCTTTTTGAAATGATAAAATAAAATAAAAATATTTCTACATACCACAGTGATAAAACAAATCTGGAGGAATAATTCCAATCACTGAATCAGCTTCACACACCAGAAAGAAAATTTATTTAGGATCAAAATACACTTTACAGTTTGAAATTATATTGATTATTAGCACAGAGTTTGACACACTGTCGATTGTGCCCATCACTATGCTTAGTAAAATGCACAATAAACACTCTAAAAACGAATCAATTTGAAGAAAAAACGCGCCTGTCGATCGCGAACGAAAGTAGAAAGAGTTATCTCTCTTTGGTTAAAATAAAACTTGGATTGGACTGCGCAAAAAACCGGAACGAAACGGAATACTGCAATCGACGATATATCGTCGATTGGCACAAACATGGCGGCTCAGATCGACGATATATCGTCGATTGGCAGGGAAAGAGTTAAGTTTAGATGAATCATCTAAATGGTTACCACACAGGTGGTGGGTGAAGCGGCTGCCAACAGGTGTCACAGGTGTTAAATGTGCTGGACCGGTAGTAGTCTAGTAGGAACTAGTGAGGTTCCCATTCTTTTTCGCGCATATCACCATCCTGACACCATGTGACGGGCTTGCCAACTGGTACAGGTTCCAGTACACCGAGACGAACATCTTGGTCGAGGCTGTTTTTTACCTCGTCATGCCAGTGAATGGGTACGGGTATTGGGGTGTGATATGCAACCGGTTCAGCGTCGGTGTCAACCATGAGTTGTAGTGGGGGGCCTTCCATCATCGGTAGGGGCTGTTTGTCACAGGTGTTAAATGTGCTGGACCGGTAGTAGTCTAGTAGGAACCGTTCCAGTTTCTCACGGTTTTCGTCAGTGGGTGGGTAGGGGAGCTTGGGTGGTGGTGGCGGTTTCTGACGTCGGGGGCAATTGCATGAGTTGTCATGGTTATTTGGGGTGGAAGCGTCGTGCAAGTCGTTGACAGTAGTGTGCGGGAATTTGGGGTCAATGATCCCTAATTCGGTGCAGGCTTCCCTACTCAAGAACAGTTTGTCACGTATGGCGTCAGTAATGTATGTTAGTTGCGTAGTGCTTCGGCCTGCGGCAGTGAGGGTAAGGGGGATAGCCCCTAACAGGGAGATGTCACCATTGTCGGCTGTCTTAATCTTTGTCTGGACAGGGAGGAGGTCATTTTGTGTCAAACCTATATGTGAGAGTAGGTCGGTCTGCGAGAGACAGCTTTGGCAGCCAGTGTCCGCGAGGGCTGTTTGGGTGTGTGCTTTTGTGCCGCGTGGGCAAGAAAACCCTAATCCATTTGTGACTGCAACTTTGACATCAATGAGGGGTTGATCTCGTGATCGGCGCTCGACCCAAGTTTTAGTGGATTTATCAAAGACGTGGTGATTGATACCGACCGTGCGGGGGGGCTTGAGTGTGGGTATGTGCGTGTGTGTGTGCGCATAGAAAGAGGGTAGAGGCTTCGTCCGTGGTGGGGGAGTGCTTGGGTTTGGCAGCGCTGTGACAAACGGCACCAAAGTGATTTTCTTTGTTACACTTTTCGCATTTGTGGCCAAATGCTTTGCACATGCGTTGGCGGTCTTTGATTGGTGCACGTGCACCATGACCACGCAGGCCACAATAGTGGCAAGGTTCATTGTCTCTAAATTTGTCTCTAACTTGGGTCTTTTGTTGGTGTCGGTATTGGCTGATGGCTGATGCTAGCTGAGGCGAATCATGGAGTTTGCCAGCAGATCTTTTGCCAGCTTCCTTGGCCTCGATGTAGCTGATCACCGTTTCCAGGGACATGTCTTGATCTTGTTCACCAAGTAGGTCTAGCTGGATGTCTTGGTCAGCTATTCCGCGAGTGAGAACGTCACAGATGATCTGATCGGTGTAGGAGACAACAGTCTCACAATCAGGTGATGGGCATTTGAGCTGGAATTTGCAGATACCTGCTTGACCGCGGAGTCTGGCCACGAAAGCACGCGCGGGTTCGTCACGGTCTTGGCGCATGCCATGGAGGGTGGCACGTGCCACCATTGTGTTTTCTTGTGTCACCGCCAGTTGTCAAATGGAGGCCAGGACCTCGTCTGCAGTTTTGTTGGTGAGACTGCCTCCTGCAGAGCGCGTCAAGTCTTTGCGGAGTGGTTCATCACAACATTCTAGGAGCTGAATGACTACGTCAGCTCCTGTTAGTTTGGTGGCGGACGCGTATTCCTTCCATCTGGTGGTGAAGTACTGCCAGTCTTCAGTTGATCCGCCTATGGCGATGGTAGGTCGCCGTATTTTCTCCACTTTGGCGGCGGCTGCATGTTGTGGCGCGGCTGGTACATGGGCTGTGGCGTGTGCGGTGATGAGCGCTGCCACGATGCTAGCATCCAGGTTTGGCGTGACGTATTCGCATCCGGCGATAGGGCATTGTACAGCGGGCATGTTTCAATCATAGATGAATCATAACACAGGCGTGTATTTAGCTGAGTTCAAGTTTTATTGAGTCCTCAAACGAATGATTGAAACAACTGGAATAAAACAAAGAAAACTTATCAGTGTGAGGAAATGAAGAAATGAACGACATACAGATCGAGCAGTTACATATTCCAGTAATAATAATAATAATAATAATGACATACAGATCGAGCAGTTACGTATTCCAATAATGCGCATACATTATAGTCACTTATAAAACATCAAAGTGGCAATGGTAAACTCACTTTAGCAAGTACAATGCACACGGGAAAGGTGCGTGGTGTGAGAGGCCATTTTGGTAAAGGGAGGTAACTTCCGTTGTGTTAGGAGTTAGGACGGTGACCGCCCCTGTTAGTGTCTCTTAGCAACTGAACATCATGTAAAGTTCTTGGATGTAAAAAGAGGGTGACCCTTGCCTCTTGGGACAGATGTCAATTCCGAATGCCAGATCTATTGGTAATCTGGGATGGCGAACAAAGAACAAAAAATACGGGGAGTGGCCTGTGCTCTGGTGAAAGCAACAGTTGTAAGCATGTACAACCTCAGGAAGGGTCTTTTTCAGGTTGATTGTTTGGGTATCGTCTATGCTCCTCAGCATGCTCAACAATGTTCTATTCCATCTCTCCACATGGTTCCCTGATGGGTGATACGGGGTAGTCCTGCACTTCTGAATGCCAGCAATCATACACAATTCCTTCACTAGCTCAGACTCAAAGTCCCTACCCTGGTCAGATAAAATTCGACTGTGGAAACCATATATCATGAAGAATTCCTTCCAAAACGTTCTAGCCACGGGTTTAGCAGTCTGATCTTTTGTACAGACAGCATGGCCAAACTTGGTAAAATGGTCCATCATGACAAGAATGTTTTGTTTCCGACCACCTACTTCAAGAGGATAGGTGGTGTCAATGGATGACATTGGAGCTTTCTGGCATTTAGCTCCCTTTCTAATGCATCTGGAACAACTTTTAATCTTAGCCTCTAAATCTCTAGCCATGTGGGGCCAAAAGAACCTCAGTCTTAGTTGTTTAATACCATTCTCAAAATGAGTGTGAAATAAATCCTCATGAATCCCTCTTAGGGCAGCTTTCCTGTATGGTATAGGCAAGACTAACTGGAAACGTGGGACTCCTTTCTCCTCAATCTTCCTATATAGAACGCCCTGTTTCAAAACCAATTTCTTTTGTTCTCGAGCATAGACCTTTAGCTCAAAACTATCTGCCTCTGAAACGTTCAACAATTTACCACTTTCTAGATATCTGATCACATACGAAAGATGCTTGTCTACCAACTGAATCCTCCTCCAATCTGTGACTGTGTCTATGGACCCAGGATCAACTTTTGGATCCAATATATCATCAAACGATTTTGCCTTCTCAATCAAAAACGCTATATTATCCAATGATTTCACATACTCCCCATCCGCACAAGGTTCAGAATGAGGTAGCCTGGACAGAGCATCTGCATCTGTGTGAGTTAGTCCCTTTGTGTACTTCAAGTCAAAATCAAACATAGAAAGTGAAGAGAGCCACCTATGACTCGTTGCATCTAATTTTGCGTTTTTCAAGATGTAGCAAAGTGGGTTGTTATCTGTGACAACAGTAACTTTGGTACCCAATATGTAATCCCGGAATTTATCACACATGGCCCACTTAAGAGCGAGAAATTAACGTTTATGAGCAGGGTAATTTTGTTCAGATTTGTTTAAGCCGCGACTGGCATAAGCAATGACTTTACTTTTCCCTTCAAACTCTTGGTAAAGTATCGTGCCTAAACCAACATCACTTGCAATTTGCATCACAATGAATGATAAAAGGCTTGGATTGGTCAGCCAAACCTAACACCAGATCACTAGTAAGTGCAAAAATTAGTGATCTAAATGACTTTTCTTGGGCCTCTCCCCAGGATTCAGAAATGGACGAAGATAGGGTCAACTGACCTTGTTTTCTACCTGACTTGGATCGTCTCCCTGGAGCATAACCTACCGTAAGGTCATTAAGGGGTTTAGCGATGGTAGAGAAGTTGGGGATAAAACGACGATAAAAGCCTGCAAATCCAATGAGACTCTTAACGTCTTTCACTGTTGTTGGTCTGGGCCAATTTTTGACAGCTGCTATTTTGTCTGGGTCAGGGCGGATGGTGCCTTCATATATAACATAGCCTAGATGTTTGACTTGTGTTGCACCAAAAATACATTTCTCTGGGTCAAGCTTTAAATTAAATTTTACAAGCCTCTCTAGCACTCTAATGGTACGCTCTTCTAATTCCTCAAGAGTCCTAGCATGAATCAGAATGTCATCAAGAAAGATAATCAATTCAGTCAGATTCATATCACTAAAAACTTTTTCCATGAGCCTTTGGAAACATGCAGGTGCATTGGCTAAGCCTTGACTGAGCCTATCCCACTGAAACAGACCAAACGGGGTGATGAAAGCAGAAAATTTACTTGCCCTGTCAGTCATGGGAATTTGATAGTAAGCCTTACAAAGATCAAGAGTAGTAAAAAAAAATTTGCCCCATTGAGTGTCAATAAAAGGTCTTCAATTTTGGGAATGGAATAACTATCTTTTATTGTCCTAGCATTTAACTTTCTGTAATCAATGCACATCCTGAGAGCGCCTGTTTTTTTCCTAACAAGTACAATTGGGCTAGCAAAGGGTGAATTTGAAGGACGAATGATCTTGGCATCCAATAATCCCTTAATGTGCTGCCTACACTCTTCAAAGTTTCTTGGAGGGATGGGTCTGGCTCTCTCTCTCTTATGTCTGGGCCAGGTACTACTTCCATATCAAATAAATCCCCTGTTTCTGCTCTACCTATGTCAAACTCATTTGTGACAAAAGCACCTTTAAAGATATCAGCTTTTCTTCAAACTGTCTTCACTACTCCGGGTGGGTATTTTCAGTTTCACCAAAATTAAACTTTAGTTCTGACTTTTGATCAGGGTTAGAGTTAACATGAGCACTGCCTGAAAAGATTGATTTCTCAGAGTTGGGTGAGTGAGAACTCGGGCTAGACATTATGTCCTGAACGTCATATTCATGGTTATATACAAATATGTCAGCTATGACTTGGTTCTTTTTGATCTTAATTGGATTGTCAGATTCATTTAACATTACCACCTTAACATCCCAAAGGCAATCAGCAGGGACTTTACAGCCAACAACTTTGAGGCCACTATAGGCAGTGAAGTTCCAGTGGGTTCCTGATTAATGACAGCATCTCTAGTCAGTGGCATATTTGCTTTAATATTACATTTAATTTCCATACTCTCCCCAGCCGGGATCCAAATTTTATCTGTACGAACTCTGGCAGAACCCACTTTTCCATCATCTGCACCAGCAACATCTTGGTACATAAAGGCAATAGTTGGACAAGCATTTAAGGAGCTGACAAAATGCGAGCCAAACAGTTGTTTACATAAATCAGAAAAATTTCTCAAAATATCTGTACCAACAATTACTGGTACTCTTCTAGAAAAATCAGTATCAGGACACACTAACATCAATGCATTCACTCCATGTTTAACAGGGTGCATACAGACATCTGCTCAAAAAATTCAAGGACTTTTCAAGGAGATTTTTGCTGATAATCAAGGACTAAGCATCGTACAATCAAATGACAGGCAAGAGAGAGAAAATCACAACATTCTCAAAATTACATAAAACACAGACCAACAAAGAAAATAATGATTACAAATTTATTTCTTATTCAGAATCATGCAAAGAAACATGGCATGTAAAATACCTGAAAACACATGCAATCACTATGAAAGGCAGCATAGCATGCTAAAACAATGCACAGCAAGTAATCATGGAGCACATAAACCATAACAGACACAAAGAGAACAACTGTACTGCACATTTCATTACAGACTTTCTTTCAGTTTTTCCATTTCAAGATTGATCATCTTCTCCAGGTTAGCAATGTCCTCTTGCTTGGGTTTTGCCTTCTGACGCAGGGCATTGGATTCTGTCACAAGACGAAGAGCACCTGTTGCCTCACAGTCTAGCGCCAGTTTGTCTGCCTTGGTCACTAGTTGCTGCACCTCTCCCTCAAACCGCCTTTTCTTTGCTTTCAACTCCCCCACTGCAGCCTCCATTGCTTTCCTATTTTCACCCCTTTCTGCCTTTGCCTTTTCTTCTTTTTGCAAGTCCAGATACTGGCTGTACCTGGATCTGGCACTTGACGCAAAGAGCATAAGCTCTTTCGAAATCTGTACTTTCATGACACCACCAGCTTGCTGGACATGGTTGTATATCTGTCTCCTTGCAACCAAGCCCATGGTGCTGATATTGTCTGTTGTTGTCTCTTTATTCACTGAGAACCCTCGCTCCACTTACGCTTGGCCATGGCATGGGACAACAACAGCAGCTTGCGCACCACCTGCCACAGCATCTCAAATCCCTTCTTCTTTCCCATGTGATGAAGCATAAGGGCGTCCACTCGCCTATTTTCTTCACCTGGAATGAAGTTGACGAACTCATCGTGGTCAAAAACTTGATTAAAAAATGTCCTGTACTGTGAAACCATTTGGTCAACATCCCTGTCTGAAACTCTACCAGCCTCAGGAAGAAGCCGCAAGATTGCTGTGATCCTTTTCTCATTCTCTTCACGTCGCTCTTTGGATGCCATTTCCCTTGGATCAAGGCATCGCATGTTGCGCACAAGTGAATATGCAACGGGTGCCTTCTCCATCATCTTTTTCACCAACTCTCGCCAGAAGGCTCTGCAACTTGCTCGGAAGTCTACCTTCACTTCCTCTGATGCTTTGGACTTGCGCAGCTGCTTGTCGACAACGAAACCCACTTTCAATTTTTCAAGAGGTAGAAGATTCTTGGCAGCGTTGAGATCCACTTTGATCAGTGCGGCCAAAGAGACATCCAAGACGTCTGGCTTTAGAAACCTGGACATCAGTGACTTCAGCAGAATGTGCAGGTCGGTGCAGATGAAAGGGAGCATAGGCCTGTCTGTCTGGCAGCTGGCCAGGAAGGGTTGAATCTGCACAATTAAAAAGCCAATATAAGTACCTTGAGAGATTGAGGGAGAGAAAGAGAGAGGGAGAGAAAGAGAGAAAGAGAAAGAGAGAGAGAGAGAGAAAGTGTGTGTTTGTGTGGGAGAGAAAGAGAGAGACGTTTTGACGTTTGGACATCGTCCATGTATTCACCAAAGAGCATATAAACTTAAAACAATAAAACAAACACAAATTCTTTGGGCCACCAGCCCCTAGAAAATATGGCTGGTCACGAGGTTGACAAAAGTGTTGTACCTGATCTCTCAAAAATTACAATGGCGTTTACTTTTGTTAGGTTATTACATCAGCTCAAGTGTATCTGCTCATAAAATTCAGTTCATATTTTTAGTGCATGAAAAATAAATAGTCCTAATCTCCATACATGAAACTTTGATTCGCTCTGTAGAAATATACAAATGTACAGGAAAAGTTAAATATTTTTCTCTAAGGTCACTATACAGAATACATTCGGTTACAAAATGATTTTTATTTTCCAATACGTTGCAACATGGACACAATCCATTTCCTTCAATTTCATTGAAGGTTATCCTAAAAACTGAAGCTTTCAAAGGTAGAACTCCCAATCGGAGCTTAATTAAGCAGTATCAAAAGCATTTGATATGCATAAAATCAATATAGGCTTCTGTCTGAAAAATATCTTTAAATGTTCTATAATACTGAAACGTATCTTTTCTCATTACAGAACTGTCCTACTCTTGTACATATTGATCTTTCATCCTCTGCTTAAACATGCTAACAAAGACATTCTCACTCCCCACACCTTGTTGTACCCAAGCATACCCAAAACCTAGAGAAAAAAGGGTGTTTTTTACTTTAGTCACCCAACAAGATTGACCTCTCTCATCCAAGTTAATTAGCATCTGGTAAGCCTGCTGAGGTAGCCTATCTGCATCTAATTTCAAGAGTTTTAGCCAGTATCGTATGCACCGTACTGCACTGTTTACATACAGAGGAAAGCGTACTGTCTCTCCATAAATAAATTTGTTGGGTACTCCCTTGGGTACATTCAAAAATCTTTTACATGTCAGAGTAGGAACCCTCTCAATATTATCTAATCTGTTAAGACCCCAAACCTCTGCGGCATACAGCAAAATTGGTTGAACCTGTGCATCAAAAATTTTAAAATAGCAATTTCTTGATATCTCTCTAAGCTTTGAGAGGTTCCTTACACATTCAAGAGAGAGAGAGGGAGAGAAAGAGAAATAGAGAACGAGAATAATCTACCATACCTATGTTATGTTGCAAAACTTTCAGGAAAAAGTGGATAGTGAGAAAGAGCCAAGCTTGTGCGATTGATAGTTAAATTAACAGCCATAACATCTGGCATGCAAACATTTACACGCACAAATCCCCAATACGGTACAGAAAAACCACCCGCTCCCACAACATTAAGGTGATTCAGTTTTTCTAAAGTCAAGTGAGACAAATTAGTTCTATAAAATGTTTCTGACATAATGCTCACTTGCGAACCACTGTCAATCAAGCAGCTGGCTTTGATGTTTTCAATAATCATGTCTGCCTCTAAACTAGGGCCTACTAGAGTTTGCAAGTCTATGTTTTCTGTTGATGAATGTAGCTCTGCAAACACGGTCTTATGGTCTAAACTAACAGGATTTCTACCATTATTATGCAACAGTACTGCAATATTGTTACTATCTAAATGAACATCTACACCAAGTCCTGGTGGTAACAGTTCTGCTGGTCTCTGATGGACTTTAACAGTGGATAATGTATCGCTAGGAACTGATATGTTCTCTGCGAGTGTCATTTTTTGGTCTGATTGTACAAGGGGACTCCTAAGAGATACCCCACGCACATGAAGACCCTGCTCCAGGCACTCAATGGCAGTGTTCAGGACTTGAGCAGTTCGGAGCGAAGAGGCAGCAGGTTCTATTAAAGTTACCGGTTCCCCGTCATCGGCAGCTGCTGGTCGTTTAAATGACGGTGTGCTCTCTTGGCCTGTGCTACTTTTGTCGGATTTGGTGGGTTTGTGCAGTCAAGTTTGTAGTGGCTGCCGACCTCACCACATCGAAAACAGGGACCTTTCGGAACACGATGTGTCTGTCCTTGAGCATTCTGGTTGAAATGCCCTTGACAAATTGTCATCTTTTCCGCCACCAATGCTGCCAGACTATCATAATCTATTTCAGCCGAAATAGATGCAGCAACTGATGTAGACTTCTGGGATTGCCGTTGATTTGCTGTCCTGTCACAAAGTTCTCTCAATCGTCTCAGGACTTTAACTGGATCAGGTGATTCATTGCCTGGTGCACCGAACTCAGTGCGTACTTCCATTATGAGGAGGCGGTCAACGTATGTAGCATTTGACATAAAAGTGTGATAAACTTTCATGTTAGCCTCACTGCTGGAATATTTCCCGTTTGTGTTAAGTTCTGTGAATGCAGACCATACGTGACCAAAAAAGTCTGCTGCGGTTTCCTTCCTGTCCATTTGCAGCTTTACGAACTTTGCGTACAAGTCCTCTGGCGTACTGAGGTTTTATAATATTGTAAGATAACGTCTCTCTGGTCCTGATTTGGCTCGGAAGAGTCCGCTGGACCTAAAGCAATAATCTTGTATTTGTATTTGTACTGAGGTTACCATACATTGACCTCAGTGTCTTGACGATGGACTCTCCCGTCGTGCAGTCTTTGACTTGTTCGCAGGCTATACCCCGTAAGCTGGCTTTAATTCGACGGAATTCCTCTCCATCATCGTTTGCGTCATGGAGGTACTGAACGGCCCTCTCACTCCATTCACTGAATGAGGCTTCTCCCCCACAAGATGGCTTGAGTCCAGTGAATATGCCCATCCTGCGGACGTGGACAGACTGTCACTGGTGCTGGGGGTGACGATGTTGCTTGAGTCGCCAGCCTGTCTCTTAAAAGGCTGTTTTCTCTTTGAAGCTTTCCCAGTCGGAGAAGAGCAGCAGCCAAATCAGGTACGTCATCTTCAGGCCGTTCCTCCGCCATTCCCCTCTCTCCCATGTTCATGTTCCCACCAAGTTCAGCCATGTCAACCTGTCAGATCTCCCTATACTACCAATTAAAGAATTTAATTAAAAAAATTTAATTACAATTTTTATCCCGGATGAGCCCCCAAATTTGTAACCCAGATTCCCACACATTTAATTCAAAAGACAAAAAAAAAAATTAAAATTTCTGTCAGATTTAATCAATGTTAAATTCGAACAATCGCATAAGGAATCGGATGATCGGACAATTGGTTTACAGGCAGGACAATGATAATGAACTGAACAACGGGAAAAATTAAGTAAGGGGATAGAAAACAAAACAAAGGCACTGAATTAGCACCAATTTTCCTCTTCCCCTGTAGAAAGGCGTCTGCCCGACCAAACAATGGCAGCAAAGGGAAGGATCCGGAAAAAAGCCTAATTACCTAAAACTAAAATACATCATGACTAATTACTGCGACATGCTCTTAAATTTACGTTTAATTACTTAAATAAATCCCAACAATTAATTTTATAAATTATTAACCTGTATGCAGGTTACAACTACAATTCATCCAAAACCCCAGTTTGTTATAAATACATGCTTGTTTGTGTGTGTGTGCTCATGTAGAGCCAACTGCTTGTCAAGAATGGTAAATATACTTCAGTTCTGCTGGGGAGGTTTTGAACACTATAATAAATTTGATTGAATTTAATACCGATTTATTTATTTAATCACTTTTATATAGCACCTTTCCGCCTCAAGAGCTGCTCAAGGCACTGGCTGATACAGGATCTAACTCAAGCCGCCAGCAGACCTGACTACCTTCCGTTTTTGGCGGAAGATTCTTCCGAATTTTAATGCTATTTTCCGCCCTTTCGCCTCTGACAACTTTTTTCTGCTGAAGAAATCGAAAATCTTCTGCATTCCAATCTAGTCTTGAATCCGTAAGAGAGATCGTATTTTTTGTATAGAAGGGATAACCACTGTGCTGCACTCTTCTGTACTGAAGAACACAAAAGAAGTCTTTTTTTCTCAAACATGGCGACGAAGCGCGTGGTTCCCGCTCATGAAACGGACGAGGAAGAAACCATTCACGGTGTGCTCTCTTGGCCTGTGCTACTTTTGCCGGATTTGGTGGATTTGTGCAGTCAAGTTTGTAGTGGCTGCCGACCTCACCACATCGAAAACAGGGACCTTTCGGAACACGATGTGGCTGTCCTTGAGCATTCTGGTTGAGTTGCCCTTGACAAATTGTCATCTTTTCCACCACTAATGCTGCCAGACGATCATAATCTATTTCAGCCGAAATAGATGCAGCAACCGGTGTAGACTTCTGGGATTGCCGTTGATTTGCTGTCCTGTCACAAAGTTCTCTCAATCGTCTCAGGACTTTAACTGGATCAGGTGATTCATTGCCTGGTGCACCGAACTCAGTGCGTACTTCCATTATAAGGAGGCGGTCAACGTATGTAGCATTTGACATAAAAGTGTGATAAACTTTCATGTTAGCCTCACTGCTGGAATATTTCCCGTTTGTGTTAAGTTCTGTGAATGCAGACCATAAGTGACCAAAAAAGTCTGCTGCGGTTTCCTTCCTGTCCATTTGCAGCTTTACGAACTTTGCGTACAAGTCCTCTGGCGTACTGAGGTTTTAAAATATTTTAAGATAACGTCTCTCTGGTCCTGATTTGGCTCGGAAGAGTCTGCTGGACCTAAAGCAATAATCTTGTATTTGTATTTGTACTGAGGTTACCATACATTGACCTCAGTGTCTTGACGATGGACTCTCCCGTCGTGCAGTCTTTGACTTGTTCGCAGGCTAAACCCCGTAAGCTGGCTTTAATTCGACGGAAGGCCTCTCCATCATCGCTTGCCTCATGGAGGTACTGAACGGCCCTCTCACTCCATTCACTGAATGAGGCTTCTCCCCCACAAGATGGCTTGAGTCCAGTGAATATGCCCAGCCTTGGGGCAGGTGTTAAAGTGCGGACGTGGACCGTCACTGGTGCTAGAGGTGACGATGTTGCCTGAGTCGCCAGCCTGTCTCTTAAAAGGCTGTTTTCTCTTTAAAGCTTTCCCAATCGGAGAAGAGCAGCAGCCAAATCAGGTACGTCATCTTCAGGCCGTTCCTCCGCCATTCCCCTCTCTCCCATGTTCGTATTCCCACCAAGTTCAGCCATGTCAACCTGTCAGATCTCCCTATACTACCAATTAAAGAATTTAATTTAAAAAAATTTAATTACAATTTTTATCCCGGACGAGCCCTCAAATTTGTAACCCAGATTCGCACACATTTAATTCAAAAGACAAAAAAAAACCAAATTAACATTTCTGTCAGATTTAATCAATGTTAAATTCAAACAATCGCATAAGTTTCAAAAGGAATCGGATGATCGGACAATTGGTTTACAGGCAGGACAATGATAATGAACTGAACAAGTTCAACAACGGGAAAAATAAAGTAAGGGGAGAGAAAACAAAGGCACTGAATTAGCACCAATTTTCCTCTTCACCTGTAGAAAGGCGTCTGCCCGACCAAACAACAATGGCAGCAAAGGAAAGGATCCGGAAAAAAAGCCTAATTACCTAAAACTAAAATACATCATGACTAATTACTGCGACATGCTCTTAAATTTACGTTTAATTACTTAAATAAATCCCAACAATTAATTTTATAAATTATTAACCAACCTGTATGCAGGTTACAACTACAATTCATCCAAAACCCCAGTTTGTTATAAATACATGCTTGTTTGTGTGTGTGTGCTCATGTAGAGCCAACTGCTTGTCAAGAATGGTAAATATACTTAATTTCTGCTGTGGAGGTTTTGAACACTAATAAATTTGATTGAATTTAATACCGGTTTATTTATTTAGTTAATCACTTTTATATAGCACCTTTCCGCCTCAAGAGCTGCTCAAGGCACTGGCTGATACAGGATCTAACTCAAGCCGCCAGAGGTACCCACTTGCAACCTTTGGGCGCATAGTCTGACACCCAGACGACTGAACACAATCTGGGCGGTTGGGGATGGCGAGAAGGTACCTAGTGTGTATTTTTGTGTAGCTGGCACTCACCCATCTAGGACATGAGCATCAGGATCTTTAAAGTCGGTGCGATGGAATGCATACATGTACAGACTAGAACCTTGGTTTATGCTCTCATTCATTTCCATAGCCAAACCATCCCAGTATTTCTACTGCAGAAATATGCAACTGTTACCATACTAGGCATGTTTAAAGAGTTGAAAAGGTAGTAAGTATAACACATGTTAAATGGTTTGATTATGTCACCTTCGCTGAGGGTGTTGCTGTTATTATCATTGTTGTTGTTTTATCATAAACGTTTTGTTAACTTGCCAAAACTTGAATTTTCAAATGCTTTCAAATTCCATGTATTGTGATATCATGGAAAGAGCTTTACCTGCACTAACATTTAGAAGTCTACGTTGATCCAGTAATACAAATTAAACACATTTTGAAGGTTTAAAATAAAAAAGTCCGAATTTTTGTGGAAATGCTTGTAAAGATTGGTGCTGCAGTATTGTTCATTTTCTAAAACCTTAAGCCAAAGCGCTTGCCAGCGTTTCCAAGCATATGATGAGCCAAGTGTTGAAGACTAAACGCTGGCATGTGCTAGTAAGCCATCTCACAAGGTGGTTTAGAGGTGTTTTGCTGCGTCCCCCAAGAAGACGTAGCATTTTGTTCTCGGATTTTATTCGTAGATGATTGTGGCTTCAAAGCCTTAGTATGAAGGTTAAGACTTGAAGAAAAGTATGTCCCTTGATTTGAATGGTATTAATTTGACATTTTATACGATTTGTTTGGCTTTTACATTCCCTTTCTTCTGCTAATTTTATGTAAAGGTGGATCAAAAAGGAAATGTAACTCAGGGTTCCCCTTGAAGAGTTATAGTTCCTTTTTCTACATGATCATCCATGCAGGATTCAGTAACAAACCCTTTCCTACTAGAGCTTACATAAAGGTGTTTTGCGGTTGTGTTATTTGTATTATTTATTCATTCAAAATAAATGTGTGTGATTATTCTCTTGTCCAACGACTCCAGTTTGAAATACTTAAAGTGTGACTGTGATCGTTCAGTAGTTACTCACATTGTTGCAGATTGTTGATGTTGCAAATTGTCAGGAATGCATCATTTGAAGATGATTCTGTAAACCTGTTTCTGTGGTTATCTGTTGTCAAATTATAAGTGAGAGTTTATGTTCACTAGTCATGGCTTGATGTATTGTGTGTTTGCTTCATTGGTTTGTGAGGTTTGGATTAGAATGTACTAAAGTCTCAGGGCTCTTCCGCCTTCTGTAATTGTGATCTCGTCAGATCGCCGCGCTTTGAGTTCTTTTGAAGAAAAGTTTGTGATAGCATCCTGGACTATTATTAAAAGTGATTGTTTTTCTATAGCGCACTCACAAGCTCAGAGAGTTTCTCAAGGCACTGGCCACTAATATCCAGCATGCACAAAATAGTTTGCTGAAGCCAGGATTGGAACCCAGGACACCCATGATGCACGTATACAATGACCCTAAACCACTGAGCTATCCCTGCCACTAGTTTTTGACTCATTCTATGTATTCACCCCCCCCCCCCCCCAAACTTGTTTTTTTAAAAGATTTGTGCAAATCTGTATGAAATGACTCCAAATGTTTTTTGTCTGTCCTTCGTTTGCGATCCGCGACTGTTGCAAGTGGATTAATATCTCAGAACCTATTTCAGTTATCACAACCAAACTTGGTAAGATTAATAAAATAAAATAAATGTTAGTTTTAAAAAAAAGTCAATTTTTCACAAAATTTCCCTTTTTTTCTAAATTATTAATATTGAACTTATAATTATTTGACGCATGATAGATATCAATGAGAGACACATACTTTGCACATTTGGTCAACCTCACTCTACCCATGTAGTAGTGCCGGGGGTTTCAGTATAAATAATATCCCCACTTTCTGGAAATTTATTGTTTTAAATTCCTACTGTCGCTGTCTTTCTCCCTTTTTCTTTCTCATTCCTACTCTGTTCTATCAATCTACTATACTGTATTCTTTTTCGCTAGACCAGTCACCTACCTTTTTTCTTGAAAACTTCTTGGACAAAACTCCTCATGTGTGTGTGAGGACTGTTGTGTCAGCTTGGGAATATTGGACGCTTTCTGCCAAATGGTCACTGGGGTTTCCTATGATGCTATTATTTGGCAATGTAGGCATTTTATATGTATGTGTTTTGTTGATATTTTCTAATGCTGTTTGTATTTTGTTTTTGTAAACAGGGGTTCGATAAATTAGAGTACAGCCTCAGCGTCCCCTGCATGGGATGTCTATTGTAAAGTGACAGGCTGGTGGAGCGCCTTCATTGTTACCCCTAGGTGTTCAGATCTTTTATGCGGATCAGGGATGAGTCCTCTTTCAGCGAAGTTGTCTTGATTTTTGTGGTCCTGATTCGGCTTTTTGCAGTCTGCTGGACCCAGTAAGCAATGAATGACTAACTAAATAAGGAGCATGTGAGTCATATAGGCTTTGCGCTTCTAGTGTATTAAGTTGTCGCTCAACAGTGTAAGTCAAATATTCTCTGATTTCTTTGTTATGGTTTTCGTTAAAATGTTTTAAGCTTCTAGACTTCGTTTATTGTCACGTGTATTGAGTCAACAGTCTGTTCTTAGTGTCTGTTTCCTTCCTAAATCTTAACCCTGTGCCATTATTATTATTATTATTATTATTATTATTATTATTATTGGACACTTTCATTTGATAGAAAATACAATGGATTCATTGTAAATCTGGAAATGGATTTGTATTTGTCATTGTGGCAGTGGCTCAGATCAGTAAAACCGTTAAAAAAAAACACTTGTCAAACATTTATTTGTATGAATTATGCTTACCCAATCTCGCTCTCTCTCTTTTATTTTCTCTCTCTCTTTTCTCTCTCTCTCTCACACTCACTCTCTCTCTCTGACTTGCTTTCTTTGTATACATTTCTTCTTCTCTGAGAATGTAAAAAATTAAGCGCATACACACACACGCATTCTAGGGAATATGGTAATGATTTAAAACACACGCACACATACACATTCTAGGGACTGGTAATAATTTATAAATAACTTGTTATGTACAAGCAATGTATTGTTTTGGTCGTTGTTCTGCAACGGCCAGCATGAATTACCAGGCTTTGTGTCTCGGTCTTCGTGTGATCAGCTCCCGCTCGCTGGTAAATTTGGACAATTCCTACTGCACGTATGTTCAGAGGCAAAGTGCAAAGTAATACGATTTAGTCTCCACCCAAACAGCAATTTCACAATAACGGATTCATCATATGCTGTAGATACATCTCGCACCTCGCATTGATAGGTTTGAGATTTTCCACTGAATGGCTTCATTAGAAGTGACTCCCACACCAGTATGACCTTGGGACGTCAGAATAATTATACTCACTGGCAAGTGACCCTCAATAGTGCGCTATAGTATAACGTAAGTTTACTGCTCTTTAACAAGTTGTACCGGGGACAAACTAAACTCTGGGCAGCTGATTGTTCCAACCCTTCCATACTTAAACCTTTTCTATTTGAAGGAGCGCTAGACGTCACAGCTGTCCGGTAATTACGTCACAGATGTACATTTCTCGTCAGTGAGACGTATGGCGTCAAGACCGTTTAGAGTATTTGTTTCCTTCACACAGCTTGACCCTGCGCCATTTCAATGACCCGGAACTTAACAGTCAGCGTTTCAATAAACGGACTTCCAGATTCTCGACGAGACAGTAGTAATGAATGGCCAGATCGACCTTGACTGAGTTGAAGAATGGTGTCAGGAAAAGAGTTTGACGGACGTGGTTCCTTCAGAATATTGTTACATCAATAGTTGAAAGTACCATCACACTTTTAAGTTAGGCCCTAAAATTGCTAGATTCGGGTTTTTGCCGGGCCGATTGGAGTCCCCCCAAATGCTGGATTCGTTTTTTTGCCGGGCCGAGCCCCCATTAGACAGATTAAGATTAAAAAAATTTTTTTAGTCTTTTCAATGAGAAAATAATTTTACACTTTCACAAACATTTGCATACACATGCACAGATATACACCCATCTATGTACTTCATTTCAAAAGAAGTTATTTTGTCAGTATTTAAGATAATGTAAGCGATTTTTTTTCAAAACGTGTATGAGACATTAATTGTATAAAACATCATTGATACTATCGACGTCATTTATAAAAACATCACTTGCTGTGTATAATGGTAATAAAACTGAACATTCAAATAATAAATGGCGTACAGATATTGGTTGCAGGCTTATACAATGAATACGCAATTGGTCCAATAGACACTTCGAAGTGTACTTGCATATCTAATCCCTCAATGTCAAACCCAAACATCTCAACATCTTAGACATAAAATAAGGGTCCTTGAAGTGTGGTAATATTTTCACACTGGAAAAAAACCCAATAGTATATAGCATAAGAATGGAAGAGTTTATAAAAGCACTTTATTGGGGTGAGAGATCTCAAATAAACGTGTGGGCAGCGTAAAAAGACATTCCGTCCCTATTACGACGTCACCTCGCGAGTTGTTTACGGAGAAGCCATTACGCGTCAAAAGCTGCAACAGGCCTAGAAAAAAGTCACATAGAAACAGCCAAAGAAAAACCGCAGGTTGTGTGATTGCCTTAAGGAGCAGTCCTTGCTTAGTCTCAACAACGTTGTTTAAGTCCTTGGTGGACTTTGTCCTATTTCCCAACTTCGACCGCTTTTTATGTAGACCCCTATCAAAAAATATGGGTATACTACACCATAGTCTTTGCCTCTATACAGAATTGCATTACGTAATTCCCTCGCCCCGCAAGGGGCGAACGTATGTGACTTAGGTACGAAGCTATTGGGGTGTCCGAGGGTTTTCTCCGGGCACTCCGGTTTCCTCCCTCCCTTCAATAATGGTGCAGGACGCAGTCAATATAAAAATTTCAAAAATAAAAAAAATCGATTTTCTTTCCGTCTTCTAATAGCGATCTCCCTGCCTTTACACCACCTGTTTGAGTGCTGGATGTGTATTTGGTGTGTGTGAGGGTGGATGAGACAGGTGAGCGTGTATGTTGGTATAGATCGCCGCGCTTTGAGCCTGATTGATTTGGGGAAAGGCGCGTATATAGCAGCCTGTATTATTATTATTATTATTATTATTAATTATCTCTAAAGACTGTACACAGACAATTAATTTTGATGCCTAATCATTCATACGCACTCAGCACCCACTGTCCACAGTGACCTTCACACATAGTTTCCATGGAGCCACCGACACTATCAATGCAGATATAAAGTTACGCTTGGAAAACTGACTATGCAGGATGAGTGATGTTTGGCCGAGTTTTATTTTCAATTGGTGCTCATTGTAGACTGCAACCTTCCTTATGAAACTGGAAACTTTGGTCGGTATACTGCAATGAAGCTGTCTGCAGTTTCATTTCCATCCAACGTATTGAAGCTTATGATCTGTCACGTCACGTCCCCTGCTCTGCAAAGGAATGTGGATGATGTACATGTTTGGAATCTGAACGGAAAGGGTATAAAATGCCATGCCAACCTAACGACATCTCAGTAGAGGGGCCGGGTAGCTCAGTTGGTAAGAGCGTCTTGCTAGTAACCGAAAGGTCGCTGGTTCGAATCCCGGATTGGTCAACGTGTGATCATATTATTTTCCCCTTTACCAACAACTGGCCCGCTGGTGTCAGTATAAATCGGTCCAGTAGTCACCTATATGCGAAAGTGTCGTGTGACTATAATCTACAAACAAACAAACGACATCTCAGTATCCCTGGGTGGAGCATCTTACTTAATAACAGGTACACAAGTTATACTTTTATTAGTCTTACTATTTATGCGTACTATTTATTACGATACATTTGTTGTGATATTTATAGTTATTGCGGATGTCTGCTTCACATTTTGATTGGTCTGGTACCTTGAAGTACTGGTTAACCCCAGTTGGATATTCTGATCTAAGACAAACGTTACTATAGCAACTGACTAAATTAGGCGTTTAATGCAAATCAATCAATCAATCTTTAATTTAATGTCTGTTCACGCATTTAGGTGATATTAGACATTGAAAATGTAACTTTTAAAACACTTTAACTATTTAAAAACATAATTTCTAAACAATATAAAAGTCTACCAACAGGAGATTTAGCAATAACTTTCACAATGTCTTTAACATTTGGATGATACAGAACCATGTCTACAGAATGTCCATATTCAGTTATGCTATGTCCATTTACTTTAAAAATTAAAACTAAGCATCGTTCAATGCATAATGCATAATTATTGATAACTGTTGGTGCATTTTTATTTTATTTAAATATTTATTTATTTTGTATGTATTTATTTATTTAATTTGTAATTTATTTTTTTGCTGCTACATGTATATTTTGATTTATTTAATTATTTGTTTTTGATTGATTTTCTTCAATAATTAGTTATGTATTTATTTATTTCTACTCTCTATTTGGCAAAGGTGAGGCATTGTTACCATGGAGATGATTGTGATGCGGGGAGTAGAATGTGTGCTATTATTAACAGCCGTCTGCTGGGCACAGAACTTCG
The DNA here is from genome assembly GCA_036898135.1 of Oncomelania hupensis. Classification (NCBI taxonomy): domain Eukaryota; kingdom Metazoa; phylum Mollusca; class Gastropoda; order Littorinimorpha; family Pomatiopsidae; genus Oncomelania; species Oncomelania hupensis. The sequence continues at coordinate 66,423,498 of CM072521.1, read as the reverse complement.
ATGCCAACGTGAGTACCGCTTCTGAATTTTTGTTCTTCTTCTAAACGTTTTTATTCAGACAAAGGTTACATAGTGTTATGTTGCATCAGAAAATACATTTTTAGCACACATGTAGTATTGAAAAAAATGTGTTCCAAACATTGGTAGAAATGTAACATATAGTAAACTTGAAGATAAATAAAATAACCGCTTCTGGATTTTATAAAAGCGTCCGTTGATTACGTTGAGGGGTGTCGGATAGCGCAGTGGTTGGAGCACTCGCTACTGTGTCGCAAGTTAAGCACCGTCCAGTGCGGTTAGCACTTGGATGGGTGACCGCAAAACGTGAAGCGACAAATAACAACGTCCCCAGTTGACTCAACTGTGACTGAGTACCTACTCTCTTAAGGGTGGGGAAGGTAAAGCAGCGAGGAAGAGAGATGGGCATCACCCTCATTACGCTGGCCCAAGATAAGTGTGATCTCCAACATCACGCTCCCCTACGGCCACAAGGCTATGGGACTACCTTTACCTCTTACCTTTAACCGTTGATTAAAGATTTCAAGATTTAACTTTTTGACTCACATGCATAGCAATCCACCCCTCTCCCGTCTCCAAAAAAAAAATCCATATTTTTTGCAAATCTGTGCGAGATGAGTCCTAAAAGGTCCACAAATGACATTATTTTTTTTCTCCCTTTCTGGGGTGTGGAGGATGCTAAACAATTATAAAACAAATCAGTTGCATACTACTACTACTGTTAACATAAACGGGCTGTTCCCGCCCCACTGTTACACCCTTCACCTCCATGCTCCTCCTTGCCTAGAAACGTTTTCCATATTCTTTGTCAGACAGGTTTTATTTTCTATTTTCGGTGGGAAAAGACTGAAAGACAGAGAGAAACATTAAAATCTATTGTCGTTTTTAAAAAAAAAAAAAGGTTATATTATTGTTTGCCTTTCAGAATTTTCTGGAGAAGTTTGGTTATCTGGATGATTTGGCACCAGGACAATCGGGACATAGTGAGGACACCACCAGTGAAGCCGTTAGGTTAGTCGATTGCTTTATTTCAACCATCCAACCCAGTCATTCAGTAATGTATTTGGAAGATCGTCATTGGTTCATTATAGGCTACTTTACTCCTTCGGACGATAGTACAAACCGAGGTCTAGTCTCGCATGGATTTCGTAGCACGAACTTTAAAGACCCTGACGCACATGTTCTAGACGTTAGGACAATTCAGTTGAAGATAGGTTGTTGCATGCCTTTGATGCGTTGATAAAATGACTGAACGGTAAACGACCGGTTTCAGAGAGTTTCAGAGGTTCAACGGCCTGCAAGTGACAGGTCGTCTTGACCCAAACACTGTGCGTAAAATGCAGCAGCCTCGTTGTGGCCTGCCTGACGTCATCAAGCCCAGCAAGCGCGCAGCCTCCCTCCGCGACAACAGCAACAGCAACAACAACAACAACAACAACAACAACAACAGGAGGGGAACAGGGAGGAGAGGAAGGAACAGACCTGAAGAGGAACACCCTCTCGCTTACTATGCCCCAGGTGACACTATTTATTTATTCGTTTGTATATAGCGCTTTTCCAGCTGAAGAGCTGCTTAGAGCGCAGTCTGATACAGGATCTAACTTAAGCCGCCCGAGGCGCCCACTTGCAACCTTTGGGCGCATGGTCTGACGCCCAGACAACTGAGCACAATTTTGGGCGACCGGGTACGGCGAGGGGTGGGGGAGAAAGAGTGGGTACCTAGTGCGTGCTGGGTGTTTTATATTGCCAACATTCATCCGCTTAGGACATGACCGTCAGGATCTTTAAAGTCTGTGCGATGGAGTAGGCTTACGAGTGTGCACAGACTAGGCGTAGCAGAAAGAGTACTAGATTGGTAAACAACAGTGCAACAAACCTGTCTTTATTTTCCCCCATTTTGTACCACAATCAATTTACATGGGAGTTGGCATCGGGCGCTCGTTGTTCAAATAGTACACAGGGGATTGCCCAAGTTGGGCGCCTGTAGACAGACAGACCATCACATAAGCCATTGGACAACACGATGACCTGCTCACAGTGGTGAAAAAACGGAAACTCCGATGGTATGGCCACGTCACCAGATCATCAGGTCTTGCAAAGACCATCCTGCAAGTCACAGTGCAAAGAGGTAGAAGAAGAGGGGGACCGAAAAAGAGGTGGGAGAACAAGATTCGAGAATGGACTGGTTTGACACTGAGCGAAACAATCAGGGTTGCTGAGGACAGGGAAAGATAGAGTACGCTGGTTAAACGAAAATCTGTGGTGCCCATACGACCTCCGAGTTACGGGATAGGATAGGTTAGGGATAGGGCGCCTGTAACGGATCCTCGATAGCAACGTGGCACATAGCACAAAACCCCACATATGGGAGATATATATATCTCTATCTAACGCTTTTGTATCAAGGAGGAGACCACTTATCTTCTCTTTTTCGGTTTGTTTCCCATGGTAAATTACAGCCAAGCTTATAAATGACTGTGCTGACCCAGCAAACTGTTGTGCTATCGACTAGCATGCTGTTTATTCTTCCACCCTATTCAATTTGTTCGTCGAAAAAAAAACAACAGCACGTTTGACAGAGGTCATTTTGAATTTCTGATTTTCAGTTTCGGTGTTAGTTTTTTTTTTTTTTTTTTTAAAGTGGGGCAACAGTTTGTGGGTTTGTTGAAAGGATCCGTGATGCTAGGGCATTTGTGAAGTCTAGTAACTGTGTGTGTGACTTTAAGTAGTGTGGGTGTGTTTGCGTGTGTGTTTGTGTGTGTGTGTGTGTGTGCGCGTGCGTGTTTGTGTGTACATCATCCAGTGCAAGTGCACCATTTGAGTGCTGTGACCGATTTATTGTTGTGGTGTGGAGAGTTCAGCCTGTCCGGAAGTCTTGGGAAGTTAGAGCGCCGAGATAGCGGAAGTGGAGTGTGGAAGCAACAAGAGGGTGTGCTGGGATGGAAGATAACATTGTACCAATAGTCTTTGGTTGTACTACATCATTTGTACAGCGGAGCTGTTCCTGATGAGTGCCTATTGCCTTAGCAGACACTCTTTATGGTTGGCCTACATCATTTGAGGAAGTTGACATAAGAGAGAGAGATCTGAAAATCTGTGATGCATGGTTACATTACATTACATGGTTATTGCTTTAGGTTCCAGCGGACTCTTCCGAGCCAAATCAGGACCAGATGAGAGAGAGAGAGGAGAGAGAGAGGGGAGGGGGGAATTGAGGGTAAGGGAGGAGGGTTGGAGGGAAGAGATTACTTCGGTATAGTTTGCACTAATCTAGCAATCGATTATTCCTGGCATAATCGCGGAACTCTGAGGGAGTGGGGTGGGGTGGGGTGGGATGTCTATTTATGTCAAGTCTTCCATTTAATGGATAGAGAGTGGACACGTACGTTTAATGAAACGTCCATCTTGCTGATTAGGTGCAGTGTGCAAATGAAACTGTAAAATTGTTCTTCATCTGCATTTGATAAATTCGTGTAGGAAATAAATATGCACGGTAGGAGTTTGATTCTTTTTATTTTTATTTATTTATTTTTGTCCAGTGCGTGTTGTCACAATTGTTATATAGTTTGAACCAAGGAATTGCATGACAAGTCGATCTTACTTTGAACGAACTCTTATTAATAATTTTGTTGATAATTGTTTTTGGAACTGGTAAACCAAGACTGACTTGTATTGCAACTAGTAATTTATTTTTAAAAAATGCTATACTAATTATTAGTATTGCAAATGGCACTATAGTATTGCAATTTGTATACCAACAATGACTGGTATTGCACCTGGTATACCAGCAATGACTAGTATTGCAACTGGTATACCAAGAATGATAAGTATTGCAACTGTTATACTAAGAATGACTGTTCACGAAGTTGGCTTTGCGTGTTGCAGGCTACAAGTGGGAGAAGCGTAACATCACCTACAAACTGGATCCTCGCTTGACCACACGACAGCTCAGCCAGCAGCAGCAGCTGTGAGTAGATAGATAGATGAATAAGTTACTTTTGAAGTCAATATATAATTGTCTTTCCTATCCTATCCTATCCTATCCTATCCTGTCCCATAACCCGAAGGTCGTAGGGGCACCACAGATGATCGCTTAACCAGCATACTCCATCTTTCTCTGTCCTCAGCAGCCCTCATGGCTTCGCTCAGTGTCAAACCAGTCCATTCTCGAAAGTTGTCCTCCCACCTCTTTTTCGGTCTCCCCCTTCTTCTACCTCCTTGCACTGTGCCTTGCAGAATGGTCTTTGCAAGGCCTGATGATCTGGTGACGTGGCCATACCATCGGAGTTTCCGTTTCTTCACCACTGTGAGCAGGTCATCGTGTTGTCCAATGGCTTGTGTGATGGTCTGTCGGACTTCAACGTTGGTGATGTGTTGGGTATAGGAAATGCACAGAAGTCTTCTGTAGCACCTCATCTCCATGCTTTGTATTCTTCGTTGGAGATCTGCTGTGAGGGTCCATGCTTCGCAAGCATATAGGAAGATGGAGATGACCAGAGATCGCAGCAGTCTTACTTTGGAATGTAGACTGATGGTTCTGTCTTTCCAAATGGGCTTCAACCTTGTCAGGGCAGCAGTTGTTTGTGCGATCCTGGAGAGGACTTCCTGTCGAGACCCATTGTCTGACACAATGGCTCCTAAATATTTGAAGCTGTGCACTGTGTTGAGGGATTGGCCTTGTACTTTGATGTCCGTGTTGATGCCATTGGTGTTGTTGGTCATCATTTTGGTCTTCTCTGCACTTATTTCCATTCCATAAGCTCTGGAGGTGGTGTCAAGCCTCTGTACAAGCTGTTCAAGTTCTTGTTCCTCTCCAGCCAATCCATCAATATCATCCGCAAAACGAAGATTGGAGATTGCTCTGCCCCCTATGCTGACTGTGCCTTCGTGATCTGCAAGAGCATCTGACATGATGCGCTCTAGGAAGATGTTGAAGAGCTCTGTGGGTTCGGGCAAATAGAATAGACCCAACGTTTCCCGGCGTGTCGTAAGAGGCGACTAACAGGGGTGATGTTAGCACGGCATCACTGGGCGAAAGTCTTCTACACAGAAGTCACCGGCCAGGGCGGAGGAACCTCACGTTACTACAGGTTCAACGACCACGTGCTCAGGGCCAAGGCGAGCCACACTTTATTCGTGGATTTCGGCTGTGGCCAACAGCCTGGAGAGGATTGGGCCCTGCCAGGTCTTTTTTGCCCAAGACACACTACATGATGACACAATTGTCTTTAACCGATCGTTTTCTAGCACAAAGAGTTGCTCAAGCCACCGAAGATGACAACTTGCTGCTAGATGCGCACCGTCTACCGATCCGGACAACTGAGCAAACCTGAACGACCAAGGGGATGTGATGGGGGATAGGACCTTGACTCGTAGAAAAGAAAGTAATAACTCAGTTTTGACAATTATTCAGGTTTTCCGTCACAGTATCCATTATCACACTGCTGTATAGCCAACGTGGAAGGTAAGGTCAAAGTCTGTCTGCACTACTTTCTCCTCCGCTCTATTTAGGAGGACTACTGTTGGTTGAGAGCCAAGTGAGTCACAGCTGTTTGGATCTTTGAATGTCGCCATCAGACACACCCTGCATGGTCGCTCTACTGTTGTGTTGTAGGCTTATGGCTCGAGTCCAACATCAAATGAATACTGAGTAGGAAATCTGCATACATGGAAATAGCTCTAAATCTTCATTCCAGAAAAGAAGATCAAGTCACGTCAACAATGGAGAATTCACACCGCCCATATTGCTGTCTGAGCAAATAAGAGAATGTTTAAGAAAAAAAAAGAAAATATATACAAATTGAAAATTTATTAAAAATAATGTTTCCTCATAAAATGAGGCAAGATGATTTGCCGTACATTGTTGCGTAGTTTACCTATCTGTAGGCTCCTTGGGAAGATGCTGAATGGACTCGGATCCTCCCCAAGAAGTCTTTGAGAGGAAATCTCCTTCATTGTGAACACTGATTTAATTTCTTGTCTACATGATTAACCAGTGTTCGGAAGCGCTAACCTGTCTACAACGACCTTGACTGCTAAACAGGGACCGGGAGAGGAATCCGCTGGACGAATACAACGAAAAATGTAGTGAACGTGAAAACAACACAAATTGCTCTTCTAATACCGTTATTACATGGAGTATGCCCAAAGAGCTCTTTGGTACGCCTTGCTGGGCTAAGGAAATTGGAACGTCGGCCGTGACCTGATGATGCAAGAAGGCTAGATCGTGTTTTCACCACGTCCAGAGCGGGGATCTTTGTTGTTCATAACTTCTGTTCTTGCTCTTCACCGTTGTTGGATCCGGCGTTCTTTTGACTTTCGGTTCTTTTCTTCTTTCTCTCCTGCAACCTTCCTCTGTTCCTCCTTTTCCACTTTCTTCCTTCATTCCAAAGGAAAGCGGCAAGAAGGGAAATCAAAGAAAGAAATGTGTTGTGTTGTTGCAGCGCTGCTTTCAAAAAGGCCTTCCAGAAATGGGCTGACGTGGTGCCGCTCAACTTCCGGCAGGTCACTTCCGGTGACGCAGACATTGACCTGACATTTGAACGACGTCAGCACAGCGATGGACCTGGCAACGCCTTTGATGGAAGAGGTAGGATTGCGATCATCATCTTAGTCGCCACTTTCACAATTTTATTGAATTCATTATCGTCGCCAAAAAATTAAGCCTTATAGTATGGTGACAATCTTAATGAAAATGATGATGACGACGACGAGTACAAAGTCAACGCTAAAAAAAACTAAAGAATAACACCCTGCTGCTGCCGATTATGCTGATGACGATGACGAGTATGACGTACAAAGACAATGCTGACAAAAACTTATTGATGGTGGTGAAGATGCTGACGACGATGATGATGATGTTGCAGGCGGCACTTTAGCCCATGCTTATTTCCCTGGTACGTCACCAATCAGCGGCGACACTCATTTTGACGAGGACGAGCAGTGGACGATGGACACGGAGGAAGGCACCAACTTGGAGATCGTGGCCGCGCACGAGTTCGGACACGCTCTTGGCCTTGGTCACTCCAATGTACGTGGGGCTCTCATGGCCCCCTTCTACCCTGGATATGATCCTAACTATGGCCTGCACCGCGACGACGTCTCTGGCATACAGACTCTCTACGGTACCCATTCGTATATGACAGTTAATGGTATTGTATAGATATCAAAGAGAAATACTTTCTACAATTCTCTCAATTGGGCTTGAATTATATCCTGTAGGCCTATTGACCACCGCCTAGAGCTGAGCTCAAAAGCGCTATATAACTTTAAAGCAACACTAGAAGAACAAAATAAGAATGCCCTTTAAAAGGAGAAGACTCCGGCGGCTTTATCGTGCACAGTGCTCCCTCAGGCTCAAAGCATATTTAAACAGTACGCTGGAGCTGAGGACTGGCCGCAAGAGACGCATCTGCAACAAGATAGTATGTGTGCGATGTCATGCCCCATACTTCTATCCAGTACCAACTTGGAGAAAAATTACTATGAGATGTGTTCTTTCTCTGTGACAGGTCGGGGACGGGGGTCAGCAGGGGGGTCATCTGGTGGAGGGTCATCCGGTGGAACCACGCCAAGACCCACAACTCCTGCTCCAAAGGGACCCTACTGTAGCGTCAAGTTCGACGCCATCGCTCAAGGTAAGTGACTCGGCCTGGATCTGAACTACAGTTCTGCAGCTGCAGATGGACCAAATGTTAGGACTTTTGTGTATAGTCTACTACAGTTTATCAAACGATCTGTCTTCTAAAAGAAAGAAATAGATTACTCTTATATATCGCATTTACAAGCTCAGAGAGCTTCTCAAAGCGCTGGCCACTACTATCCAGCAATCACAAAATAGTTTGCTGAAGTCAGGATTCGAACACACGTCGCCCGGGACGCACGTACACAAGTCGTGCGCTCTGACGATTGAGCTATCCCTGCCGCCAGTGTAGTGCTGCAGTTGATTGTTGTACCTAAGGAGTCCATCATAAAATAATGAGTAGACTATAGTAGAAGTTTTGAAATACTCAAGCTATAAATATATGTTTTAAAAAACACTGACCGAATCCACTGATGTTTTACACGATATCGGTAATATGAACCTGGTACTCAGGCAAGCGCAAATGAAACTGATCATTGAGGTATATGTATGTGTGTGTGTGTGTGTGTGTATGGGTGTGTGTGTGTGTGTGTGTGGGTGTGCGTGGGTGTGGGTGTGTTGCAGGATACGACGGCTACACATACGGGTTCAGTGGTGACAAAGTGTTTAAGATTAGCAGCAGAGGAGTGGAGCAAGAGCTGACCGTGACGTCACTACTACCCGGGGCACCCTCCAGCCCCGGTGCGGCCGTATACGATCGTTATAAGCGACAGTTCTTTATATTCAAAGGTGGGAAGGCACACCGTCTCTTGGGATTAGTGGTAATGCATTGATATAACGGGAATAACATCCTAAACACGTTAGCCTTTTTTCCCACTGTACTCCTGAATATATGTGAAGGTGATCTTTCCACTTTCCGCTTGCCGAGTTCTTCCCACGGGAATAAATGTGCAAGCTGCTCGCAACTAAAACAAGCTATATTTAATATTGTTTAATATTGTTATACAAACGCTTGATGAAAAGAAATTCGCTCGCCTCCATTGGCTTCCAGTCTCTCAGAGAATCAAACACAAAGTCTGGAGTATTCTGTTACAAGAGTCTAAATAGATTACCTCCCGGCTATATGACATTGGAATATTGTTTGAGTTCTTGTTATGTACTGTAATGACTTTCTTAGAAAAATCTCCTGGTGTCCAAATTGTAGGCAGGCAGTACTGGCGGTTCAGCAATGGCTTTACACTGGACAGTGGCTATCCGCGCTCTCTGCCCTCGGACTTTGGCGGTGCTAGAGCGGCCATACAATGGAGTGACCACGGCATCTACCTCTTTCTACGGGTACGCACTCTCCTTTATTTATGGATTTTTTCTTGAAATGTTTAATCACAGTTTACAAAAAGTATTTATAATAATAAATAAATCTTGTCCGTATTTTACACTATTGTTTCAATTTGAAATAAACTTGACATTCTTGGTTTTACCTTCAGTAATGATTTTTTATTTCTTCTTGAAAATAATATCCGCTAAATAAATGACAATAAATAAATAACCTAATTAACTTAATAAATTAAACTAACTTAACTAGACACCCCTCACATCCTCTACTAGTATTCGTATTAATCGTAACTGCATTTAAACGTCTGTAGAAAAGGAATTAGTTAATCAGTGTTCGAAAATGAAACTTCCCCGTCACTCTATAAGGAGGACCACTGTTCTGCTTAAGAGCAAAGTGTGTGACAGCTCTTTCGACCTTTGAAAGTCACCATCAGACACATGCTAGGTCACTCTGCTGTGACGGGGAATGTTCATTGGGACTAACGAGTCATTAGTTCCTTTTCTACCTAACCACCCGGCTAACCCTTTCTACATTGAAACGTCTGTTTGCAGAACAATATGTACGTGCGCTGGGCCGAAGGTCTGACTCGTGCTTCCAGCAATTCGCCAGCACGGCCAGTGAACGGCTACTTCCAGGGAGCTCCCCCCAACATCGAGGCCGCCCTGCACGGCACCGACGGTTACTTTTACTTCTTCAAAGGCAGAAGGTTGGTTCATGATCAAGGACATAGTAGTTAAACCAACCTGGTCATGATGCAGCGTATACTGATAGGGAGTGATCTCAACAACTAGGTGCATGCATTGGTGAAACTTGACAGCAAGTCGTGGTTTCATTGACTCATTTATATCATTACTATTTCTTAAACCACAGAAAACAAAATCTGTCGAGTCGAGATGCGTAACTACTGAATTCGATATGACAGAAACTGTTTGTTTGGATTTTCTCACAAAGGGCGCTAGGGGTGGAGAGATGCGCTCACTAGAAATGATCATTATTGGCTAAAGGAAGCAATGCCTGTTTCAGATACTGGAAGTACAGCGCCAGGGCACAGCTGCAATCTGGCTATCCCAAAGACATCCGGCCCGCCTGGCTCTCTTGTGGAGGTTTTCAACCTCGATAATTCTGGTCCTTGTCGTCGCTGCTGCCTTGTTGTTGATGATGCTGGCATTGTACCCTGTTGAAATGACTTCCATAATTAGCTTCCTTGTTGTTTGTGTTGTCACTGTTTGTCGGTAATGTTTTGTTTTACTTTGTGTTCACAACTAAAGACATTCAGTGCACTTGTTTTATCTTCGCGATACGGCCCGGGCTAGGCCGGTGGATGCGCAGTTACTCAAGTAGATTCGGGCGCTAACCTGGGTCATGGACCGGGCTAGCCCAAGTCTAACTGTTCAGCTCAAAGCGGGCAAGCCGACGTCATGGAAGAGTAACCAATCAGCAGCTGTCAGAGGGTCACTTGGTACCTTTTCGTAGATTAGGTCGTCGCTTCGTGCTTGATTGTGGACATGGCGTAATCCCGTGGCTGCCTGGACCAGTCACGTGGGCCGGCGGCTTTGCCCGCACAAATTGAAAACAGGTGTATCGAGAATTATACTAATATTCTTCTTCTTACAAATAATACACTTATTACACTATGGGGTTCTTGTTCATAGTTTATTTCGGAATATTATGCGCGACAAAAATAATATAGAAGAGCCTTTGTCTTTAGCCTAATATATTTAGTATTTATCACCATAACAATGTGTTGGTTGTACGCCAAGGTCGAGTTTCGCTCAGGGTTTAAATCAACTGCCATTTCTTAACGTATCTTTATTGGCTGACGTTTTAGTCAGATGTGTTTATTCATTCAGACATAGACGTATTCCTTATTCCACTCGGGCTAGTCAATGCGATGTCATATTAGTACTTAGGTGACTGGTGTTTTCCTCAGATTTAGCCTACTTCATAACTAGTTCTACAAACGTTCGAATGTGTGTGTGTGTGTGTGTGCGAGAGAGTGTGAAAGAGAGAGAGAGAGATAGAGAGAGAGAGAGAGACGGGTACATCTACTCCATGGTTACTATTGTTATCACTGTTTAAATAAAATGTTGAACAACAAAAACTGAGAAAGCAGTTTTATGTTTTTATTATATATGAATGTACAGAAATACATCGTGTACAGACATACGTACACATCATCATCATGATAATACAGTAGACCTACGCTTGGTGATAGAATTTCTTTTTAGAATTACACACACACTCACACAGACGTGCACGGACGCACACACACACACGCGCGCGCGCCTACACACACACACACACACTCCTGCACGTACACTTCAGTCCAACGTTCGACTAAGTTGCTCGTTACATAAAGTTGGAATTTTGACAGATCAATCTGCCGTCCAAATAAAGCTCAATACAGCGAAGCACTCTGCCCCATGACTTGCCTTGATGAGAAACGCCATCAAGTGGGACCACGATATCACTGCTCTATCGATTACGGCTACGTCACACGGCAATGTTTCCAATGAAACTTTAAAAACATTCGTCCAAGTTTCAAGATTTGTTTAATGTCCTCATAAATAAGCAGAAAATTGTGTTTTCTTTATCATGCATACACGCATCCTTTTGTATTCTGTCCCCGTTTACAGATTTGTGTGGTTGTTCAGTAACTGTGGATCAAAGCCATCTCATAACGTCTTATTCTTCGACTTCTAGGCTTGACAGACAGATAAATAGATAATCAATAGGGTCCAGCGGACATAGTGGTGGTTCACCCTGTGCGCTTGGTGTGTCCGGGGACGTAAATTTAACTAACTAACTCCAGCGGACTACAAAGAGCCAAATCAGGACCACTTCTAAGTCTGACGTTTTGACAATGTCAGTCCAGATGAAGAACGTCGTTGGCTTCAGGTCCTCTCTGCAGCCATATAACCGAGTTTGGCGTGCAGTCAGGCCACACAGTTTCTATCAATGTCTTTAGAATGGAACCGATCTGCTGAATGTGTTCCGCTGTCTGACCCTCATCACACAAGTAAAGGGTCAGCTTATCTGCTATTGTCCAACACAGTGACACTGGCTACAGTAGTGTCAAACTTGCACAGGGATATTTGTCGTACAAATATCACTTAACAATGGTAAACTTAGCTTGCAGTGATGTCCATGCGTCCCCTCTCTGCCACAGTGGCGCTAAGGTTTATCTCCCTTATAACACGTCTCATTTTTACCTTGTAAAAGTCCACAGGCTGGCGGTGGTGATGAAGCCACAGTGTTTGAATCACGTGACTTCAGAAAGATAGAGGCATGTAGCAACGGTCTGTGACGCGAATGACATCACTGTTGGTCTCCAGGCGACGCAGCACGTGCAAGATGGCGGCTGTGTGCAGGCTGGAGTACTGCACTGTTCTGTGCAATACGTCCTGCACGCGTAGGTAATGGCAGCCTTTCTCTGCGTCTGCACGCAACCACAACATAACACATAATGTATTCAGCCAAGTGACAATAGTAAGCATTCCACTACAAAATTGCCCAAATATAAGCTTTCTCACACGCACACTCAATGAGAGAGAACGACAGGAGGTAGGGGGAGAGTAAACACTGAACTGAACTCACAAGCATGCTTGGAGCACTCAGAACGAAGAATGGACATGACCTGTCGCTCCAGTGATGAAGGCACTTCTAGGTTCTGAAACACACACACGCACGCACCCCACAAGTATTTATTTGAGGTTTTATTTATTTCTTGATTTATTTATTTACTGAGGTTTAGGCTTACTGGCGTACATTGTCAACACAACACAAACAGTAGCAATAAAATATCATCTGGTAAGCGTAGAAAACCACAAGAATCGGCATGATCATGCATGACGACCGTTATCATCTGGATAATTATGGTATACACCATCAACATCACTAGCGTCATTATCAACTTCATCGTCCTCATTATACCTCATCACCATTATTATTGTCATTATATCTCCTCCTCATCACCATTGTCTTTATACCTCATAAGGCGGCGAAGAGCGATGCCTGTAGCAAACGGTTCCCGCCTCTTCCTCCAGTTGTTGGAGCGTCAGGCGCAGCACAGCGCTGCTGTCTTTCTCCTTGTCCTGACAACACAGCAAGCACGCAACATTCCAACACCTTTCTCATACATCAACTGTTCTTAAACAGCGCCTTTCTCATACATCAACTGTTCTTAAACAGCACCTTTCTCATACATCAACTGTTCTTAAACAGCACCTTTCTCATACATCAACTGTCCTTAAACAGCGCCTTTCTCATACATCAGCTGTCCTTAAACAGCGCCTTTTTCATACATCAAGTGTTCTTAAACAGCGCCTTTCTCATACATCAACTGTCCTTAAACAGCGCCTTTCTCATACATCAACTGTTCTTAAACAGCGCCTTTATCATACATCAACTGTTCTTAAACAGCGCCTTACTCATACATCAACTGTTCTTAAACAGCGCCTTTCTCATACATCAACTGTTCTTAAACAGCGTCTTTCTCATACATCAACTGTTATTAAACAGCGCCTTTCTCATACATCAACTGTTCTTAAACAGCGCCTTTCTCATACATCAACTGTTCTTAAACAGCGCCTTTCTCATACATCAACTGTTCTTAAACAGCGCCTTTCTCATACATCAACTGTTCTTAAACAGCGCCTTTCTCATACATCAACTGTTCTTAAACAGCGCCTTTCTCATACATCAACAGTCCTTAAACAGCGCTTTTCTCATACATCAACTGTCCTTAAACAGCGCCTATCTCATACATCAACTGTTCTTAAACAACGCCTTTCTCATACATCAGCTGTCCTTAAACAGCGCCTTTCTCATACATCAACTGTCCTTAAACAGCACCTTTCTCATACATCAACTGTTCTTAAACAGCGCATTTCTCATACATCAACTGTTCTTAAACAGCGCCTTTCTCATACATCAACTGTTCTTAAACAGCGCCTTTCTCATACATCAACTGTTCTTAAACAGCGCCTTTCTCATACACCAACTGTTCTTAAACAGCGCCTTTCTCATACATCAACTGTTCTTAAACAGCGCCTTTCTCATACATCAACTGTTCTTAAACAGCGCCTTTCTCATACATCAACTGTTCTTAAACAGCGCCTTTCTCATACATCAACTGTTCTTAAACAGCACCTTTCTCATACATCAACTGTTCTTAAACAGCGCCTTTCTCATACATCAACTGTCCTTAAACAGCGCCTTTCTCATACATCAACTGTTCTTAAACAGCGCCTTTCTCATACATCAACTGTTCTTAAACAGCGCCTTTCTCATACATCAACTGTTCTTAAACAGCGCCTTTCTCATACATCAACTGTCCTTAAACAGCGCCTTTCTCATACATCAACTGTTCTTAAACAGCGCATTTCTCATACATCAACTGTCCTTAAACAGCGCCTTTCTCATACATCAACTGTTCTTAAACAGCGCATTTCTCATACATCAACTGTCCTTAAACAGCGCCTTTCTCATACATCAACTGTTCTTAAACAGCGCATTTCTCATACATCAACTGTTCTTAAACAGCGCCTTTCTCATACATCAACTGTTCTTAAACAGCGCCTTTCTCATACATCAACTGTTCTTAAACAGCGCCTTTCTCATACATCAACTGTTCTTAAACAGTGCCTTTCAAAGTAGTTCATGAGCTGCTCAAGGAGCTAACTCACGCCCCCCAAGGTGCCCACTAGCTGCGTGATGCGCACCGTCTAAGGCCCAAGGCAACTGAGCGATGAAGAGGAGGAACAAACAGGAACTACAGCGCCGGCTGGGTGTGCTTATGTACTTGGCACTCATCCGTCTTAGACATAAGCATCAGTGTTATGGAATGCATGCGTGCACAGACCAGATCTCGGTTTATATTCTCGCTCGAATGAGTAAGGGCATTGCGCTGTAGGTGGTGGTGGTGGTGGAGGTGGTGGTGGTGGTGATGGTGTGAGTGTGAACTAAAGAGAACAGAACACAACACGATTTGTCAATGTGCCCGATTGTCTAGAAATACATTTGAATGGCTTGCCATCTTGCTTTCATTTAGTTTTCTGAACTCCGTATACGCCAGCCTTTCTTTGCTAAAAAAAAAAAGTGTAACTGTAGATTATAGTCACACGACACCGAAGCGTATAGGCGACTACTGGTCACATTATTCTGACACCAGCGAACCAGTTGATGGTAAGGGGAAAATAATATGGTCACACATTGGCCAATCCGGGATTCGAACCAGGTACCTTTCGGTTACTAGTAAGACGCTCTACCAACTGAGCTACCCGGCCCCTCGTTTCCTTTGCTGCCGGGGTGACTTAAGCACTTTAGCACAGCCATCCGTAACAGACAACAGTGAGACTGCTCGCTCAGTGCGCGTGTGTGTGTGTGCGTGGTTAAGCCTGATTATCAATCCCTAGACGCAGGACGCTTGTCCCTGATGGCTGAAACTGTCTAATCCTGCCGCTAGTCGGCGCCACATGCTGTCGTCTGCTGCGTCCCAAAGACATCGTGCTGCTGTTTGTGAAAGAAGGCAGCTGCGCCAAAGCCACGCTGTCGTCACACTGAGTAGTCAGTGACTGATGAAACAAACCTGTTCTTCATCTTCTTCCTTCAACACCTTAGTAACTCGGGCAGCGCATTTATCATTCACAGTCCCTGATACTGTGAGCATGGACACTATATAATATATTTAATATAGAGTCCATGCTGTGAGCTTGTCACACGAAGCTAGTATTAGGTTTTAGGTCTATTTGCAGATTACTTTTGAGCACCCACATACGCCCTACTGTTTAACTTCCAAGCATGGCAAGTTTTACCAAGACCATTCCATGTGGATTGGTCGAATTTAACGCAGTCTGCAATACTATCAAACGCGTGTCGTCGCGTTTATTGCGATGGTCAAACCAATGAGAAAACTATATAATCTTGACTTCGATATAGCCGACTACGGACTTTCAACCACGCACGCACATGTTGAAAGTTGGTCATTGTGGCAGACAGCACGGGCGTTCTTCAGCGTTTAATTCCGAGTTTGTGTTACAACGTTAGAGAAGCCCGTGTAAAATAGTCTTTTGTGTTAGTTCCAGGCTGTGCTCTTTTCAACAGGCTCAATAGTGACGTCAGGGTCGGCCACTAGAAATAAAGAGAATACTGTTTCAAACACTTTCTTATCGTCGACAATCATGATGAATTTATCAGTTTAAATGTGAATTTCTTAATAATTAAAATAAGTTTCTACATTGGTAAAGTGTTTTGTCGACATAATTTTCTTCAGTGGTGCATATATTTACCTGCTAACGACAACAAACAACACTTCCTGTGGATAATGTTCAGGTATATTGTACGGACTTATCGAGAAATACTTTAATATAGTGGTATATTCAGAACGCGCAAAAACGTCGGCCTGTTCGTGGGTCCGTCGATTTTTCCGTCGCACGCCATATCTCGAGAGAACACAGAGTTAGTAGTCAATTGTATACATCAAGGGCGGATCAGCAAGTTCACGCGGTAGGGTGCACTTTTTTTTTGGGAGGGGGTGGGGGGGGTGGGGGGTGGGAGGAGGGTGTAGAGAGAAGTTTTTGTATCTTACCTCAGATTCATAGCAAAGAACAGTTATTCTTTCAAAACAACAGTTTATGGGCATACACTGACATACATGTGTTACACTTTCTTTTGTTGTTGAGTTTGAGCTGTTACATGTCTAACATGTGTAGGCCGATTGGTGAGTGTGAGTAAAGGAAAGAAGAAAGGAGGGAGGGGGTGGGGGTAACAGGAGATTGAGGCGTGAAGAGGGCAGGGATTGATATGGGAAAGAAAATAGAATGCATCTTTGAGGTAAATGACGATTATTATTATTATTATTATTATTATTATTATTATTATTGTATCACTTTGGTGGAAAGACTTTAAATAAATTATTATTGTATCACTTTGGTGGAAAGACTTTAAATACATTAAACAACTTCTTCTTCTTCCTCCTCTTTCTCTTCTTCTTCTTCTTATTATTAGTATTGTCCTTTATTATAATTATTATGCTGCTGCTGCTGATTAGCATGATGATTATTAGCATAATGATTATTATGAATATTATGGATATTCTGAATATTCTTCTTCCTCTTCTTTTTCTCCTTCCTCTTTTTTCTTCTTTTTTTTTTTTTTGGTCGCCGTGGGGGGTGGGGGGGGTGCACGTGCACCCGTTGCCCCCCCCCCCCCCCAAGATCCGCCCTTGTACATGATTAAATATTTATATATGTGTGTGTGTGTGTTTTTTTTTTTTGTGCGTTATAGAGTTAGCTAGCCGTTGCTATTACTATGCACAAAAACTACAGAATTTATCGATGTGAAAAATAGTTATTCATCGCTTACAGGGTCCAGCGGACTGCAAAGAGCCGAATCAGGACCACAAAATCAAGACCACAACTTGGTTGAAAGAGGACTCACCCCTGATGCGTATAAAACATCTGCTGAAACAGCCATATTGGTAACACTGAAGGCACTCCACCAGCTGGTCACTTTACAATAAAGACATCCCACGCAGGGGACGCTGAGGCTATACTCTAATTTATCGAACGCCCGTTTACAAAAACAACATACAATACAAACATCATTATAAAATATCAACAAAACACATACATATAAAATGCCTACATTGCTAAATAATAATATCATAGGAAGCCCCAGTGACCATGTGGCAGAAAGCGTCCAATATTCCCAAGCTGACACAACTGACCTCAAACATAAATGATTAGTTTGGGAAGAGTTTTCAAGAAAAAGGTGTCTGGTCTAGCGAAGAAGATAGTATAGTAGATTGATAGAACAGAGTAGGAATGAGAAAGAACAAAGGAGAAAGACAGCGACAGTGGGAATTTAAAGCACTACATTTCCAGAAAGTAGGAATACTATTTATACTGAAACCCCCTGCCCTGGGATGGGGGAGGCAAGGGGGGGGGGAGAGGTAAGGGGGATGTGAAAAATACCTAGATTTACAAAAACTTGTCTTTTGTTAAGCTTAATTTTTGCAGTGGGGCAACATTCACTATGAGTGTTAAACTGATCAGCAGAATGGGCGGGTCAAAGCGCATGGGTCCCTTTCACGCGGACACCAAAGTTTTACATTCATTGCCTTGTATTGGCGTAAGTCGCTGTGTCAGAGAAGGAATAGATTCAAAACAGTTTAATATCGCATACTTGGTATCACGTTCTCTTTTGTTGCTACACCGTCATACAAATAGTGCTCCTTAATTAATGTACAACAATGTACAATGACCAATTGCATGATGGTGAATAATTAATTGAACTATCAAACCTTCCCTTTAAAAAAAAAAAAAAAATCTTTTACTTCAACAGTTTGCAAGTGACGTCAATGCTGCTTACATCGTTCAGTTATGGTCTTCGTCACTTTAGTCGCAACAAGCGAGATACATCTGACGTCACAAAAAACCGACAACGCTCTAACGTCACGGTGAATGACATAAACACCCGTGACGGACCTCGGAACGGCTGCCCTTTCATCATGACTAATGAAACAGCTCACCTCGACGCTTTGCCCTTGCCTCCCATCAAACCGGCAAATGAGGACGTCACAGCAGGATGCACTTCCCAAGACGTCACTTCGGAGCTCACTGATATCGTCCTGGTGACGGGCGGAAGTGGGTTTGTGGGTCAGCACGTGATAAAGCTGCTGCACGAGCGCGCGCCTCACGTGAAGGAGATCCGCGTCCTTGACCTTAATCAGTTCACGCGCAAACTGGGTGTGTTAATCTCCGTCTGATACTTTTTAATGCATGGTATATCCCTTTTGTCGGTCTTGACATTTGGTGACACGCTTACCCGTCTAAACTTGTGCCTTATGTGACACTTTATTTCTAACTTTCTTCATTCAATATTTCTCTCACGTCTCCTCATGTAACCGCTGACCGTGACACTAACTATGAACCTCTCTGTATAGCTGGTTTACAGGAATCTTATTTCACCTATATTTCATTTAAATTAAAGAGTCGTACGTGAGATTCATATCAGTACTTACTTAATGTATTTATTTAATCAATCTTATATAGCGCGCTTTTCCAGCTGAAGGCGCTGGTCGACACAGGATCTCACTCAAGCCGCCGGAAGCGCTCACCTGCTCCCTTTGGGCGCATAGTGTGACGTCCAGACGACTGAGCACTATCTTGGGTGACCGGGGATAGCGCGGAAGGAACCTAGTGCGTGCTGGGTGTATTTGTGAGCGTCAGGATGTTTAAAGTCCATGCGATGGAATGCGTGCGTGCAGACTAGACCTTGGTTTATATTCTCATCCGAAGGAGTAGGGGCACAGTGTCTTTTTATTTATTTATTTATTTTAATTTTTATTATTATTATTCTCTTATTTTTTGTCTCTGGGTTTGGATTCTGCACTCAAAAGATTATTTCCTCCCTCCCCCATTAAAGTGCCATTACAAGACGATGTGATTTTTGCAAAAAATAAAACATGTGCGTAAGTACAAAAAAAAAAAAAAAAACTAAAAATAATAATGCAGACACACTTTACAAATACAACTTTGAAGATGGCTGCATACTTATTAATTAATTTTTTTTTTTACGCTTTAGACTACCAGCCAACGAAGTTGGTGACGTCCTATGTCGGGTCCGTGACGGACCGTGACGCAGTAAATGGCGTGATGCGTGATGTCAGCAGCGTCATCCACATCGCGGGTCTCGTCAGCTACGGCACCTTCCCCGACTTCAAAGGCATGGAACACGTCAACGTTGATGGTGAGTCGTCAGGGTGCCATCTATTGTTGTGTGATGGAGTGTTTCTAATAATTAATGGGTGGACACGTGGCAGCAGATCTGGTCTTCTACTTGGTCTTTACCAACATCTTTTTTTCTTTTTTTTAAATGTATGGGGCTGGTCGTTCCTGCTGCTAGGATGTTGAATTGCTATAGTAAGTTTCTGAACGCATTACATTACCATGAAGAGGGAGGGTAAGAGTGATGGAAAGCGAGACCGCACGTTTGTCCAGGCAAACACACAGATGATGCAGGTCGCCTTTCATACCAGTTTCAGGAACCACAGGCATACACACTATCGCCGCAACAGGCAGTCCCAGGTACCACAGCCATACTCTGAAACCGCAGGGCGCCTGCCATAATCCCAGGTACCACTGGCATACCACTCTGACGTTGCAAGGCGCCAGTCATAATCCCAGGTACCACAGGCATACCACTCTGACGTTGCAAGGCGCCAGTCATAATCCCAGGTACCACAGGCATACCACTCTGACGTTGCAAGGCGCCAGTCATAATCCCAGGTACCACAGGCATACCACTCTGACGTTGCAAGGCGCCAGTCATAATCCCAGGTACCACAGGCATACCACTCTGACGTTGCAAGGCGCCAGTCATAATCCCAGGTACCACAGACATACACACTGACGCTGCAAGGCGCCTGTCATAATCCCAGGTACCACAGACATACACACTGACGCTGCAAGGCGCCTGTCATAATCCCAGGTACCACAGACACTCTGACGTTGCAAGGCGCCAGTCATAATCCTAGGTACCACAGACACTCTGACGTTGCAAGGCGCCAGTCATAATCCCAGGTACCACAGACACACTGACGCTGCAAGGCGCCTGTCATAATCCCAGGTACCACAGACACACTGACGCTGCAAGGCGCCAGTCATAATCCCAGGTACCACAGACACACTGACCCTGCAAGGCGCCTGTCATAATCCCAGGTACCACAGACACTCTGACGTTGCAAGGCGCCTGTCATAATCCCAGGTATTACAGACACACTGACGCTGCAAGGCGCCAGTCATATTCCCAGGTACCACAGACACACTGACCCTGCAAGGCGCCTGTCATAATCCCAGGTACCACAGACACACTGACCCTGCAAGGCGCCTGTCATAATCCCAGGTACCACAGACACACTGACGCTGCAAGACGCCTGTCATAATCCCAGGTACCACAGGCACACTGACCCTGCAAGGCGCCTGTCATAATCCCAGGTACCACAGACACACTGACGCTGCAAGGCGCCTGTCATAATCCCAGGTACCACAGGCATACACACTGACCCTTCAAGGCGCCTGTCATAATCCCAGGTACCACAGACATACACACTGACCCTTCAAGGCGCCTGTCATAATCCCAGGTACCACAGGCACACTGACCCTTCAAGGCGCCTGTCATAATCCCAGGTACCACAGGCATACACACTGACCCTTCAAGGCGCCTGTCATAATCCCAGGTACCACAGACACACTGACGCTTCAAGGCGCCTGTCATAATCCCAGGTACCACAGACACACTGACCCTGCAAGGCGCCTGTCATAATCCCAGGTACCACAGACACACTGACCCTGCAAGGCGCCAGTCATAATCCCAGGTACCACAGACACACTGACGCTGCAAGTCGCCTGTCATAATCCCAGGTACCACAGGCATACACACTGACCCTTCAAGGCGCCTGTCATAATCCCAGGTACCACAGACACACTGACCCTGCAAGGCGCCAGTCATAATCCCAGGTACCACAGACACACTGACCCTTCAAGGCGCCTGTCATAATCCCAGGTACCACAGGCATACACACTGACCCTTCAAGGCGCCAGTCATAATCCCAGGTACCACAGACATACACACTGACGCTGCAAGGCGCCTGTCATAATCCCAGGTACCACAGGCATACACACTGACCCTTCAAGGCGCCTGTCATAATCCCAGGTACCACAGGCACACTGACCCTGCAAGGCGCCAGTCATAATCCCAGGTACCACAGGCATACACACTGACCCTTCAAGTCGCCTGTCATAATCCCAGGTACCACAGGCACACTGACCCTGCAAGGCGCCAGTCATAATCCCAGGTACCACAGACACACTGACCCTTCAAGGCGCCTGTCATAATCCCAGGTACCACAGGCATACACACTGACCCTTCAAGGCGCCTGTCATAATCCCAGGTACCACAGGCACACTGACGCTGCAAGGCGCCTGTCATAATCCCAGGTACCACAGGCATACACACTGACCCTTCAAGGCGCCTGTCATAATCCCAGGTACCACAGGCACACTGACGCTGCAAGGCGCCAGTCATAATCCCAGGTACCACAGGCACACTGACGCTGCAAGGCGCCTGTCATAATCCCAGGTACCACAGACATACACACTGACCCTTCAAGGCGCCTGTCATAATCCCAGGTACCACAGACACACTGACGCTGCAAGGCGCCTGTCATAATCCCAGGTACCACAGACACACTGACCCTTCAAGGCGCCTGTCATAATCCCAGGTACCACAGGCATACACACTGACGCTTCAAGGCGCCTGTCATAATCCCAGGTACCACAGACACACTGACGCTGCAAGGCGCCTGTCATAATCCCAGGTACCACAGGCATACACACTGACCCTTCAAGGCGCCTGTCATAATCCCAGGTACCACAGGCATACACACTGACCCTTCAAGGCGCCTGTCATAATCCCAGGTACCACAGGCATACACACTGACGCTGCAAGGCGCCTGTCATAATCCCAGGTACCACAGGCATACACACTGACCCTTCAAGGCGCCTGTCATAATCCCAGGTACCACAGGCATACACACTGACCCTTCAAGGCGCCAGTCATAATCCCAGGTACCACAGGCATACACACTGACGCTGCAAGGCGCCTGTCATAATCCCAGGTACCACAGACACACTGACCCTTCAAGGCGCCAGTCATAATCCCAGGTACCACAGGCATACACACTGACCCTTCAAGGCGCCAGTCATAATCCCAGGTACCACAGACACACTGACCCTTCAAGGCGCCTGTCATAATCCCAGGTACCACAGGCATACACACTGACCCTTCAAGGCGCCTGTCATAATCCCAGGTACCACAGGCATACACACTGACGCTTCAAGGCGCCTGTCATAATCCCAGGTACCACAGACACACTGACGCTGCAAGGCGCCAGTCATAATCCCAGGTACCACAGGCATACACACTGACCCTTCAAGGCGCCAGTCATAATCCCAGGTACCACAGGCATACACACTGACCCTTCAAGGCGCCTGTCATAATCCCAGGTACCACAGACACACTGACGCTGCAAGGCGCCTGTCATAATCCCAGGTACCACAGACACACTGACCCTTCAAGGCGCCTGTCATAATCCCAGGTACCACAGGCATACACACTGACCCTGCAAGGCGCCAGTCATAATCCCAGGTACCACAGACACACTGACGCTGCAAGGCGCCTGTCATAATCCCAGGTACCACAGGCATACACACTGACGTTGCAAGGCGCCAGTCATAATCCCAGGTACCACAGGCATACACACTGACCCTTCAAGGCGCCAGTCATAATCCCAGGTACCACAGACACACTGACCCTTCAAGGCGCCAGTCATAATCCCAGGTACCACAGACACACTGACCCTTCAAGGCGCCAGTCATAATCCCAGGTACCACATACACACTGACCCTTCAAGGCGCCAGTCATAATCCCAGGTACCACAGACACACTGACCCTGCAAGGCGCCAGTCATAATCCCAGGTACCACAGACACACTGACCCTGCAAGGCGCCAGTCATAATCCCAGGTACCACAGACACACTGACGCTGCAAGTCGCCTGTCATAATCCCAGGTACCACAGACACACTGACGCTGCAAGGCGCCAGTCATAATCCCAGGTACCACAGACACACTGACCCTGCAAGGCGCCAGTCATAATCCCAGGTACCACAGACACACTGACGCTGCAAGGCGCCTGTCATAATCCCAGGTACCACAGACACACTGACGCTGCAAGGCGCCTGTCATAATCCCAGGTACCACAGGCATACACACTGACGCTGCAAGGCGCCTGTCATAATCCCAGGTACCACAGACACACTGACGCTGCAAGGCGCCTGTCATAATCCCAGGTACCACAGGCACACTGACCCTTCAAGGCGCCTGTCATAATCCCAGGTACCACAGACACACTGACGCTGCAAGGCGCCTGTCATAATCCCAGGTACCACAGACACACTGACGCTGCAAGGCGCCTGTCATAATCCCAGGTACCACAGACACACTGACCCTGCAAGGCGCCTGTCATAATCCCAGGTACCACAGACACACTGACGCTGCAAGTCGCCTGTCATAATCCCAGGTACCACAGGCATACACACTGACGTTGCAAGTCGCCTGTCATAATCCCAGGTACCACAGACACACTGACGCTGCAAGTCGCCTGTCATAATCCCAGGTACCACAGACACACTGACCCTGCAAGGCGCCTGTCATAATCCCAGGTACCACAGACACACTGACGCTGCAAGGCGCCTGTCATAATCCCAGGTACCACAGACACACTGACGCTGCAAGGCGCCTGTCATAATCCCAGGTACCACAGACACACTGACGCTGCAAGGCGCCTGTCATAATCCCAGGTACCACAGACACACTGACGCTGCAAGGCGCCTGTCATAATCCCAGGTACCACAGACACACTGACCCTGCAAGGCGCCTGTCATAATCCCAGGTACCACAGACACACTGACGCTGCAAGTCGCCTGTCATAATCCCAGGTACCACAGACACACTGACCCTGCAAGGCGCCTGTCATAATCCCAGGTACCACAGACACACTGACGTTGCAAGGCGCCTGTCATAATCCCAGGTACCACAGACACACTGACGCTGCAAGTCGCCTGTCATAATCCCAGGTACCACAGACACACTGACGCTGCAAGTCGCCAGTCATAATCCCAGGTACCACAGACACACTGACCCTTCAAGGCGCCTGTCATAATCCCAGGTACCACAGACATACACACTGACCCTGCAAGGCGCCTGTCATAATCCCAGGTACCACAGACACACTGACGCTGCAAGGCGCCTGTCATAATCCCAGGTACCACAGACACACTGACGCTGCAAGGCGCCTGTCATAATCCCAGGTACCACAGACATACACACTGACCCTGCAAGGCGCCTGTCATAATCCCAGGTACCACAGACATACACACTGACGCTGCAAGGCGCCTGTCATAATCCCAGGTACCACAGACATACACACTGACCCTGCAAGGCGCCAGTCATAATCCCAGGTACCACAGACACACTGACCCTGCAAGGCGCCAGTCATAATCCCAGGTACCACAGACACACTGACGCTGCAAGGCGCCTGTCATAATCCCAGGTACCACAGACACACTGACGCTGCAAGTCGCCTGTCATAATCCCAGGTACCACAGACACACTGACGCTGCAAGGCGCCTGTCGTAGCTAGAGGCAGGTAAATACACTACTACAGTGATTTGATGAGCTCAGTGATCTGTGATTGTATTTCTTTCCAGGCACACTGACTGTGCTCCGCGCCTGCCTGACCAACAACGTGCGGCGCCTGCTGTACTGCAGTACCGTCGACGTCGTAGTGGGTTTTGAACCCGTCAGAGGCGGCACCGAGTCTGGTACCACTGTGCCAAAACACTTCCTCTTCCCTGGCTACCCACAGACCAAACAGCAGGGGGAGAAATTCGTGCTGGCCGCCAATGGGGAACTATGTCGCGATGGTAGGTAATGCTAGTGAGAGTGATGATGCTGTATTGTCGCTGCCGTTGTTTATCACGACGAAGGCAGCATAATATTATGTTAAAGGTATGTCGAAGGCCGTCTGCCCTATCACACTAGCTTATTGTGGATGATACCGTTGCTCATGTTCTACCTTAACTCATGTTACGTCTTACCGATGCCATACGTCAACTTAATATTTACGTCACATTGCTCGTTTCGTTGTAGGTAAGGCGCTCCGCACGATATCACTTAGAGCCAACGTCATGTACGGCGAGCTGGACCCGTATTACGTCACCACGGCATTACGCAATGCTACGTCATCCACCTGGCCCTTACGTCACACGCTGCAGCGCGTGGGGAACGGGAGATCTCTTATCCAGCAGTGCTACGTGGGAAACACAGCCGCTGCTTTCGTCCAAGCTGAGGTGGCGCTCAGAAACAACCCTCTGCTTGGCGGCCATGCTTTTTACATCCCTGATGACACGCCGCTTCAAAACACTTTTGACTTCTTACAGCCCTATCTTCAAGCCAGAGGGTTGCGACTGTCACCATTTTCTCTGCCCTACCCTTTGGTCTACAGTCTACTGTATGCCGCTGAGCTGGTGCTGCAAGCGTTAGCGCCGTTGGTGAAGCTCCACCTTCCCACCGCTTCTTGCAGCATTAAGTATACCAACATGGATCTGTACTTCAAGGGCGACAAGGCACGCGCCATGTTTGGGTTCACGCCAGTTTTCTCCCCCGAAGAAGCTCAGAAGAGGGCTGTCCGTTACTACAAATCTCTCAAACTCTAACAGACAGAACAGCTTATGTGGTACCGGCTACCGCGTCTCTCCTTTAGTGATGTTTCTTCTTGCACAGAGGAAAACACCATTAAAAGAAAATAAAAAAATCCATTTACTGCGAATAGGACGCATGCCTATTTCTATGCACGAGAAAATCAGTGGCATTTGTTTCAACAAAGGAAAGGAAAGTGGAACTTTGTTTGTGTTGAACCTTAGAGATATATTCAACGTGACGAGAGTGACAAAGATTGTCTCCCCTCATCTCCCATCCCATTATCTCTTGCAAACTTGCCTCGACAGTTTAAGTGTGCATAATTACAATGTGATTTAAAATAATGAAATATGTATATAATCAGTACACATTTGTTTGAACAATTAATTTTTGTGTGAACAGTGTGCACTGCCATAACCGTACACATACTCAATGTTCAGCCATGAATTGAAGTATCACGTATTGTATAAACAATAATAATAATAATAATAATAATAATAATAATAATAATAATAATAATAATAAATATTTATAAGGCACATACCCTTCGGATCTAGGCGCACTTGATGGGTTGGTATGAGGAGACACACAAACAAAAATAAATCTATTGTTACACACACACATTTTTACTAACACCTTGTACTTGAGCTGATTACTGGTAGTACTGCTGAATGAAGCTAGATTTTGAAAGACGTGAGAGATGATTGTCTGATGTGACAAATCAGTTTAGCCCTTTATTGAAATATTGAGCAAAACGTGTTTAGCTACAAAGTGACTCCAGTGACTTTGATTTAATGTTCCCATGAAGTATGATCAAAGTGACTCCAGTGATTTTGATTTCATGTTCCTATGAAGGATGCTCAAAATTCCTTCAGTGGTTTTTGAGATATGGCGGGTAATGGACCAACCGACAGGCAGGCTGACATGTTTTGCTCCTTTTGAATCACTAATATTTCAAAGTAATTTTAGATAATGACCAGATATTATCTGAAAATACAAAAACGTGAAATAAATACCGCTTAATTGTCATACAGACACACTACAGACCTTCAGCCTAATTGTCATACTGACACACTACAGACCTTCAGCCTAATTGTTGTACAGATACACTACAGACCTTCAGCCTAATTGTTGTACTGATACACTACAGACCTTCAGCCTAATTGTTGTACTGATACACTACAGACCTTCAGCCTAATTGTCATACAGACACACTACAAACCTTTAGCTTAATTGTTGTACTGACACACTACAGACCTTTAGCTTAATTGTTGTACTGACACACTACAGACCTTCAGCCTAATTGTTGTACTGACACACTACAGACCTTCAGCCTAATTGTTGTACTGACACACTACAGACCTTCAGCCTAATTGTTGTACTGACACACTACAGACCTTCAGCCTAATTGTTGTACTGACACACTACAGACCTTCAGCCTAATTGTTGTACTGACACACTACAGACCTTCAGCCTAATTGTTGTACTGACACACTACAGACCTTCAGCCTAATTGTTGTACTGACACACTACAGACCTTCAGCCTAATTGTTGTACTGACACACTACAGACCTTCAGCCTAATTGTTGTACTGACACACTACAGACCTTCAGCCTAATTGTTGTACTGACACACTACAGACCTTTAGCTTAATTGTCGTACTGACACACTACAGACCTTTAGCCTAATTGTTGTACTGACACACTACAGACCTTTAGCCTAATTGT
Organism: Oncomelania hupensis; assembly: GCA_036898135.1. Classification (NCBI taxonomy): domain Eukaryota; kingdom Metazoa; phylum Mollusca; class Gastropoda; order Littorinimorpha; family Pomatiopsidae; genus Oncomelania; species Oncomelania hupensis. Next base: position 66,395,515 of record CM072521.1, on the reverse strand, counting down.
CGTATGGACACACTACAGACCTTTAGCCTAATTGTTGTACTGACACACTACAGACCTTTAGCCTAATTGTTGTACTGAAACACTACAGACCTTCAGCCTAATTGTTGTACTGACACACTACAGACCTTTAGCCTAATTGTTGTACTGAAACACTACAGACCTTCAGCCTAATTGTTGTACTGAAACACTACAGACCTTTAGCCTAATTGTTGTACTGAAACACTACAGACCTTTAGCCTAATTGTTGTACTGAAACACTACAGACCTTTAGCCTAATTGTCGTATGGACACACTACAGACCTTTAGCCTAATTGTCGTATGGACACACTACAGACCTTCAGCCTAATTGTTGTACTGATACACTACAGACCTTCAGCCTAATTGTTGTACTGATACACTACAGACCTTCAGCCTAATTGTCATACTGACACACTACAGACCTTCAGCCTAATTGTTGTACTGATACACTACAGACCTTTAGCCTAATTGTTGTACTGACACACTACAGACCTTTAGCCTAATTGTTGTACTGAAACACTACAGACCTTCAGCCTAATTGTTGTACTGACACACTACAGACCTTCAGCCTAATTGTTGTACTGACACACTACAAACCTTTAGCCTAATTGTTGTACTGAAACACTACAGACCTTTAGCCTAATTGTCGTATGGACACACTACAGACCTTTAGCCTAATTGTTGTACTGACACACTACAGACCTTTAGCCTAATTGTTGTACTGAAACACTACAGACCTTCAGCCTAATTGTTGTACTGACACACTACAGACCTTTAGCCTAATTGTTGTACTGAAACACTACAGACCTTTAGCCTAATTGTTGTACTGAAACACTACAGACCTTTAGCCTAATTGTTGTACTGAAACACTACAGACCTTTAGCCTAATTGTTGTACTGAAACACTACAGACCTTCAGCCTAATTGTTGTACCGACACACTACAGACCTTCAGCCTAATTGTTGTACCGACACACTACAGACCTTCAGCCTAATTGTTGTATGGACACACTACACACCTTCAGCCTAATTGTTGTACTGACACACTACAGACCTTCAGCCTAATTGTTGTACCGACACACTACAGACCTTCAGCCTAATTGTCGTATGGACACACTACAGTCCTTCAGCCTAATTGTCGTACAGACACACTACAGACCTTCAGCCTAATTGTTGTACCGACACACTACAGACCTTCAGCCTAATTGTCGTATGGACACACTACAGTCCTTCAGCCTAATTGTCGTATGGACACACTACAGACCTTTAGCCTAATTGTCGTACAGACACACTACAGACCTTTAGCCTAATTGTCGTATGGACACACTACAGTCCTTCAGCCTAATTGTCGTATGGACACACTACAGTCCTTTAGCCTAATTGTCGTATGGACACACTACAGTCCTTCAGCCTAATTGTCGTATGGACACACTACAGTCCTTCAGCCTAATTGTCGTATGGACACACTACAGTCCTTTAGCCTAATTGTTGTATGGACACACTACAGTCCTTCAGCCTAATTGTCGTATGGACACACTACAGTCCTTCAGCCTAATTGTCGTATGGACACACTACAGTCCTTCAGCCTAATTGTCGTATGGACACACTACAGACCTTCAGCCTAATTGTTGTACAGACACACTACAGACCTTTAGCCTAATTGTTGTACTGACACACTACAGACCTTTAGCCTAATTGTTGTACTGACACACTACAGACCTTTAGCCTAATTGTTGTACTGACACACTACAGACCTTTAGCCTAATTGTTGTACTGACACACTACAGACCTTTAGCCTAATTGTTGTACTGACACACTACAGACCTTTAGCCTAATTGTTGTACTGACACACTACAGACCTTTAGCCTAATTGTTGTACTGACACACTACAGACCTTTAGCCTAATTGTTGTACTGACACACTACAGACCTTTAGCCTAATTGTTGTACTGACACACTACAGACCTTCAGCCTAATTGTTGTACCGACACACTACAGACCTTCAGCCTAATTGATGTACGGACACACTACAGACCTTTAGCCTAATTGTCGTACGGACACACTACAGACCTTCAGCCTAATTGTCGTACGGACACACTACAGACCTTTAGCCTAATTGTTGTACTGACACACTACACACCTTCAGCCTAATTGTTGTACAGTCACACTACAGACCTTCAGCCTAATTGTTGTACTGATACACTACAGACCTTCAGCCTAATTGTTGTACGGACACACTACAGACCTTTAGCCTAATTGTCGTACGGACACACTACAGACCTTCAGCCTAATTGTTGTACGGACACACTACAGACCTTTAGCCTAATTGTCGTACGGACACACTACAGACCTTCAGCCTAATTGTCGTACGGACACACTACAGACCTTCAGCCTAATTGTTGTACGGACACACTACAGACCTTTAGCCTAATTGTCATACGGACACACTACAGACCTTCAGCCTAATTGTTGTACCGACACACTACAGACCTTCAGCCTAATTGTTGTACGGACACACTACAGACCTTCAGCCTAATTGTCGTACGGACACACTACAGACCTTCAGCCTAATTGTTGTACGGACACACTACAGACCTTTAGCCTAATTGTCATACGGACACACTACAGACCATCAGCCTAATTGTCATACTGACACACTACAGACCTTCAGCCTAATTGTTGTACGGACACACTACAGACCTTCAGCCTAATTGTTGTACTGACACACTACAGACCATCAGCCTAATTGTTGTACAGACACACTACAGACCTTCAGCCTAATTGTTGTACTGATACACTACAGACCTTCAGCCTAATTGTTGTACGGACACACTACAGACCTTCAGCCTAATTGTTGTACTGACACACTACAGACCATCAGCCTAATTGTTGTACAGATACACTACAGACCTTCAGCCTAATTGTCATACGGACACACTACAGACCATCAGCCTAATTGTTGTACAGACACACTACAGACCTTCAGCCTAATTGTTGTACGGACACACTACAGACCTTCAGCCTAATTGTTGTACTGACACACTACAGACCATCAGCCTAATTGTTGTACAGATACACTACAGACCATCAGCCTAATTGTTGTACAGACACACTACAGACCTTCAGCCTAATTGTTGTACAGACACACTACAGACCTTCAGCCTAATTGTTGTATAGACACACTACAGACCTTCAGCCTAATTGTTGTACAGATACACTACAGACCTTCAGCCTAATTGTTGTACAGACACACTACAGACCTTCAGCCTAATTGTTGTACTGATACACTACAGACCTTTAGCCTAATTGTTGTACTGACACACTACAGACCTTCAGCCTAATTGTTGTACTGATACACTACAGACCTTCAGCCTAATTGTTGTACTGACACACTACAGACCTTCAGCCTAATTGTTGTACTGATACACTACAGACCTTCAGCCTAATTGTTGTACTAACACACTACAGACCTTTAGCCTAATTGTTGTACAGACACACTACAGACCTTCAGCCTAATTGTTGTACTAACACACTACAGACCTTTAGCCTAATTGTCGTACGGACACACTACAGACCTTCAGCCTAATTGTTGTACTGATACACTACAGACCTTCAGCCTAATTGTCATACAGATAAACTACAGACCTTCAGCCTAATTGTTGTACTGATACACTACAGACCTTCAGCCTAATTGTTGTACTGATACACTACAGACCTTCAGCCTAATTGTTGTACTAACACACTACAGACCTTCAGGCTAATTGTTGTACTGATACACTACAGACCTTCAGCCTAATTGTTGTACTAACACACTACAGACCTTCAGGCTAATTGTTGTACTGATACACTACAGACCTTCAGCCTAATTGTCGTACTGATACACTACAGACCTTCAGCCTAATTGTTGTACAGACACACTACAGACCTTCAGCCTAATTGTCGTACAGACACACTACAGACCTTCAGCCTAACTGTCGTACTGATACACTACAGACCTTCAGCCTAATTGTTGTACAGACACACTACAGACCTTCAGCCTAATTGTTGTACTGACACACTACAGACCTTCAGCCTAATTGTCGTACAGACACACTACAGACCTTTAGCCTAATTGTTGTACTGACACACTACAGACCTTTAGCCTAATTGTTGTACAGACACACTACAGACCATCAGCCTAATTGTTGTACAGACACACTACAGACCTTCAGCCTAATTGTTGTACAGACACACTACAGACCATCAGCCTAATTGGTGTACAGACACACTACAGACCATCAGCCTAATTGTTGTACAGACACACTACAGACCTTCAGCCTAATTGTTGTACAGACACACTACAGACCATCAGCCTAATTGTTGTACAGACACACTACAGACCTTCAGCCTAATTGTTGTACAGACACACTACAGACCATCAGCCTAATTGTTGTACAGACACACTACAGACCATCAGCCTAATTGTTGTACAGACACACTACAGACCTTCAGCCTAATTGTTGTACTGACACACTACAGACCTTCAGCCTAATTGTTGTACTGACACACTACAGACCATCAGCCTAATTGTTGTACTGACACACTACAGACCATCAGCCTAATTGTTGTACAGACACACTACAGACCTTCAGCCTAATTGTTGTACAGACACACTACAGACCATCAGCCTAATTGTTGTACAGACACACTACAGACCTTCAGCCTAATTGTTGTACTGACAAACTACAGACCTTCAGCCTAATTGTTGTACTGACACACTACAGACCATCAGCCTAATTGTTGTACTGACACACTACAGACCATCAGCCTAATTGTTGTACAGACACACTACAGACCTTCAGCCTAACTGTTGTACGGACACACTACAGACCTTCAGCCTAATTGTTGTACTGACACACTACAGACCATCAGCCTAATTGTCGTACAGATACACTACACACCTTCAGCCTAATTGTCGAACAGACACACTACACACCTTCAGCCTAATTGTCGTACAGACACACTACACACCTTCAGCCTAATTGTTGTACAGACACACTACAGACCTTCAGCCTAATTGTTGTACAGATACACTACAGACCTTCAGCCTAATTGTCGTACAGATACACTACAGACCTTCAGCCTAACTGTCGTACAGATACACTACAGACCTTCAGCCTAATTGTCGTACAGATGCACTACAGACCTTCAGCCTAATTGTTGTACTGACACACTACAGACCTTCAGCCTAACTGTCGTACTGACACACTACAGACCTTCAGCCTAACTGTCGTACAGATACACTACAGACCTTCAGCCTAATTGTCGTACAGACACACTACAGACCTTCAGCCTAATTTTTGTACCGACACACTACACACCTTCAGCCTAATTGTCGTACTGACACACTACACATCATTTTTTTTTTTTTTTTGCTATTTCATTAAAACGACAAAACAAACCAAACTAGAAGGGCAAATGCCATATGACATACATGCTCCTTATGGAACTCGCAATATTTAACATGAAAATGAGTGCCCAGAATTTTTTTTTGTAAACCGATGGCATTAAAAATTACTGATTTTGTTATGCTCTTGACCTTGACCTCCTCTCCGGCTCCAAATACACTCATGTTCTATCAAATAAACTACAGCAAAAGTTGTATGCCAAAAAACAGTGACCTTGGGATGGCCTTGACCTTCAGTGACCATGACGTTGAAATGACAATACAATACAAGGTTATTGCTTTAGGTCCAGCGGACTCTTCCGAGCCAAATCAGGACCAGAGAGACGTTATCTTAAAATATTATAAAATGATTCAAGTCTTAAAAAACAAGCCTGTTACTCTTAAATACACAAACAAACTTTCACATGACACCTCTTTAAGAGACTTCTTTAAAACTGATGTATTAAAAATATATTCTCTTTCTTCAATCAAATCACTAAATTCAGTCCTAATAAAATCCAAACTAAACAAAACATGTCGATACGATTTATATGCGATAGAACAAACCAACATCATGTAAAAATTTAAACAGATGTTGACCATTACATACTTTAAAAATCTCTTTGAAAGGTATGGAACCAAAATATGTTTCCCTTTCCTCAATCAAATCAGCACATTCAGACATAAAATGGCGAACGGAAAAAGATTGATCACAGGCAAAGCACCATGGTGGTTCTTCTCCTTTTAAAAGGAAACTGTGGGTGACATAAGTATGCCCAATATGAAGGCGAGATAACACTGTTTCTTCTTTGCAAGTGGATGCAAAGTTAGGCAAAGAAGTGGACAAATCGGGAAGAATTTGAAATAATTTGTTGTTGACATGGTTAGACCAGTCAGTCTGCCACAGTCGTTTACAATAAGATCCAGTCATACAACGTAGGTCAGAGTAGGGCACAAACTGGAAAATCTCTGGAGGGAAATCGAGATGCAGAGCATCTTTAGCCGCCCTGTCTACTGCAATATTGCCGCGGATACCCATGTGACCAGGGACCCACATAAAAACTATCTTTTTACCCTCAGAAATAAGTTGTGTATGGAGGTCAAAAAGGTAACCTTCAGGAGTGTGAAAATTACCGCACCATCAGCCTCATCAGCCATCCCAGCAAGGTCCTCCTGAAAATAATACTCAACAGGTTGAAACCACAAGCTGAACAAATCATAGCTGAAGAACAAGCAGGATTCATGGCAGGGCGAAGTACCACTGAACAGATTTTCAACCTCAGAATAATCTGTGAGAAATACCTACAGCACCAACAACATCTATATCATGTGTTCATAGACTTCAAGAAGGCATTTGACCGAGTCTGGCATGCAGCTCTATGGGCAACCATGAAAGTGTACAACATCAGCCCTAAAATTATAGAAGTCATCAAAAGCCTGTATGACAAGGCTACCAGTGCAGTCCTCCATAACAGCGTCATCGGGAACTGGTTCAGAACAACAATCGGTGTGCGTCAAGGATGCCTACTCTCTCCAACACTCTTCAACATCTTCCTAGAGCGCATCATGTCAGATGCTCTTGCAGATCACGAAGGCACAGTCAGCATAGGGGGCAGAGCAATCTCCAATCTTCGTTTTGCGGATGATATTGATGGATTGGCTGGAGAGGAACAAGAACTTGAACAGCTTGTACAGAGGCTTGACACCACCTCCAGAGCTTATGGAATGGAAATAAGTGCAGAGAAGACCAAAATGATGACCAACAACACCAATGGCATCAACACGGACATCAAAGTACAAGGCCAATCCCTCAACACAGTGCACAGCTTCAAATATTTAGGAGCCATTGTGTCAGACAATGGGTCTCGGCAGGAAGTCCTCTCCAGGATCGCACAAACAACTGCTGCCCTGACAAGGTTGAAGCCCATTTGGAAAGACAGAACCATCAGTCTACATTCCAAAGTAAGACTGCTGCGCTCTCTGGTCATCTCCATCTTCCTATATGCTTGTGAAGCATGGACCCTCACAGCAGATCTCCAACGAAGAATACAAAGCATGGAGATGAGGTGCTACAGAAGACTTCTGTGCATTTCCTATACCCAACACATCACCAACGACGAAGTCCGACAGACCATCACACAAGCCATTGGACAACACGATGACCTGCTCACAGTGGTGAAGAAACGGAAACTCCGATGGTATGGCCACGTCACCAGATCATCAGGCCTTGCAAAGACCATTCTGCAAGGCACAGTGCAAGGAGGTAGAAGAAGGGGGAGACCGAAAAAGAGGTGGGAGGACAACATTCGAGAATGGACTGGTTTGACACTGAGCGAAGCCATGAGGGCTGCTGAGGACAGAGAAAGATGGAGTATGCTGGTTAAACGATCATCTGTGGTGCCCCTACGACCTTCGGGTTATGGGACAGGATAGGATAGGATAGGATGGAGGTCATGGATCTCTGCCAGAAAAGGGTGTGATATCTTTCTCGTGGAAAAAGCCTGAAGTGCTGACAAGGAATCAGACATGATTAAAAATGAGGTTCTTTTGGATTGATAAACTTGTTTCAGAGCTAAATGAATTGCCTTGAGCTCAGCTGTATAAACAGAACAAAAATCAGGTAAACGCTGTTGCAAAGGCTGGTCTAAGCGTCTCTCGGAGACAGACGCAGCAGCAACTGAATCTCCTTTCTTTGACCCGTCTGTAAAAAGTTGTTCATATCCTGGGTATAAAGCACACTGTTCTAAATAGAGTTGGTTATATACGGTTTCGGATGTATTATTTTTAAGGAAAGCGGACAACTGCCAATTAATGTTTGGGATACATAATTTCCATGGGGGAGCTTCAGTCCGAAGCTCGACGTTGAAATGACCTTGACCCTCACGTGATCTCTCATGCTCATGTCTGATCAATTAACCCAATGTTGTTGCATACTATAGGTTAAATAAACAGTCATTCCACTGAACAATGACCTATTTTTAGCATGTTTATCAAGGCCTAAAGTGACCTTTGCCTTTAAGATCAACACAAAAACGGAACATGTATGAAAGATCAATCTATCATCTCTAAATACATGTTTGGACTTAATATCTCTCATAGTTTATGGTCAAGGTCACTTCAAAGTACCTATAGTATACTAACCAATTTTGGACAGCTCCAGTTACCTTGACCTTGGAGTGAGATTGACCAAATTTGTATAGTATGTGTGGCTCATTGATATCTAAGTTCAATATTATTAACATAGAAAAAAGGGAAATTTGTTGACTTTGTGACCTTCATTCACTTATTATTTATGAGGTCTCATGGGTATACACCTTCTTAGTAAATTTGGTTGTGATAATTGAAATAGGTTCTGAGTACTTAATCACTTTAAAGTTTTTGCATGGCGGACAGGCAGACGGACTGACTGACATTTTTATTCCTATGTCATATTTGGACTATTAAAGACTCATCTTGCATATATTTGCAAACATCTGGAAATTTATTTATTTTTGGTGAGTACATAGACTTACGTTGCTATGCATGCAAGTTAAAAAAACCGATAAAATTGACACACACACACACTGACACATGGCACTGCATATGCATGTACACACACACAAACATTGCACTGCACACTCATGTACACACACACAGACATATGGCACTACATACGCATACAAACACATGGCACTGCACACGCATGTACACACACACATACAGACACCTGGCACTGCAGGCGCATACAAACACATGGCACTGCACACTCATGTCCACACATATAGACACATGGCACTGCACACACATACAGGTACATGGCACTGCACACTCATGTCCACACATATAGACACATGGCACTGCACACACATACAGGTACATGGCACTGCACACTCATGTCCACACATATAGAAACATGGCACTGCACACACATACAAACACATGGCACTGCACACTCATGTCCACACATATAGACACATGGCACTGCACACTCATGTCCACACATATAGACACATGGCACTGCACACACATACAGGTACATGGCACTGCACACTCATGTCCACACATATAGACACATGGCACTGCACACACATACAGGTGCATGGCACTGCACACTCATGTCCACACATACAGGTGCATGGCACTGCACACTCATGTCCACACATATAGACACATGGCACTGCACACACATACAGGTACATGGCACTGCACACTCATGTCCACACATATAGACACATGGCACTGCACACATATACAAACACATGGCACTGCACACTCATGTCCATACATATAGACACATGGCACTGCACACACATATAGACACATGGCACTGCACACATATACAAACACATGGCACTGCACACTCATGTCCACACATATAGACACATGGCACTGCACACACATATAGACACATGGCACTGCACACTCATGTCCATACATATAGACACATGGCACTGCACACACATACAGGTACATGGCACCGCACACTCATGTCCACACATATAGACACATGGCACTGCACACACATACAGGTACATGGCACTGCACACTCATGTCCACACATATAGACACCTGGCACTGCACACACATACAAACACATGGCACTGCACACTCATGTCCACACATATAGTCACATGGCACTGCACATGCATGTACACACACACATACAGACACATGGCTCTGCGCACTCATGTAAACACACACAGATACATGGAACTGCACACGCATGTATACACAAACACATACAGACACATGCAGACCTGTTCACCCCTACAAATGCCAGCCAGGAGTAAGCAGACTGTCTGTCAGGAGTTTCATCTATCTGTCAGGAGTACAGTACTGGAATACATTTTTTGAGAGATTGAGAAAACAGAAAACAAAAAGACAGTTAAATTTACTACAAAACACACCAAAAAGTAAATTTGAAAAAGCATTCACTTATTTATTGCTTTAGCAATAAACGAGCTTATTGTGCGTTGGTTAGCCTGCTCTTGTTGCAAATGCTTGTGTCTACCACAGTTCACGTGCCTTTCAATGTAATTTCTACCGCCGTGCGTAACGCTGAAGTCAAGTTTGCAAATTTTGCAGTAAGCATAGTTTTCAGACCTTTCGGAGCTCGTTAAGCACTTATGCAGTTCTGAATAAGAAGCATTCAACTTCTGCGTATGAACCATCTTCTTTTTGGGTGGTGTTTGTCCACCATCTTCTGCGTTTTTTCTTTTCGGCATCGCGAACAGACTGGTCACTTTGAAAACATGCACAAATGCTCGATCACACACGAAACAAAGTGCGAGAGCCGGAAATCGAAACTTGTACAGGAAATTCCAGTTTTTGTCTTATTACGGAAAACTTACGAAACGGAAGAAAGAGCGTCTTACTACCGAAAAAATTTTTAAAGAAAAATTTCATCACTTGCGTTTGAAACCGAAGTTTTTGTTCTCAAAACGGATAAGCGGATTTTTACAGTCAAAACGGAGAAAATCCGGTCAAACCGGAGGAGTGAACAGCTCTGCACATGGCACTGCACTCACAAACACATGTCACTGCACACGCATGTACACACAAACTCAAACTCCTACCAATTCTTTGACGATATTAGCAATGTCTGGTTGTTGGATCAGGTCTGAGATAGAAAACGCAGCCAGCTTTTTCTTTCCCAGCACTTCCTGTATCCTGGCCTTCACTTGCTGCTGCAGACTCTACAAAAATGAAAATAACAAATAAAAATTATAACAGAATTTAATGAGATCTAATGAAATTATGAGGCTGTGCTTATATTATAATTCTGGTTCAATAACGCCATGGGAAGCAATCAATGTAAATGTCAAAAATTAAAAAAATGATTTTTCTTCTGTCTTCTGTAACATCGAGTTTGCTTGAAGGAAAAGGACGTGATAGCATCCTGTATTATGATAGTGTCTTGTATTATTACTAATTAGATAAAGGTGTCCCTGTAACCTTTCAGTCGTTACCGAGGGAAGTGGTCTGGGCCTCTCTTTTCTCTAGGCCAGCTTTATGAATGTGGCGCTTATCTCCTCTCCATCGCTACTGTACCTTCCCTGGTTCTAAACAGATCCAGCTACCCATTCACAGCTGGGTGAACTGGGGTGTGTGGTGCGCTTGTTTCCATCCTTTTGTGTGGTTTGGTGGCTGTCTTCCAAGCATGGTCACCCATCCAAGCATTAACCCCAACAACTTTGCTTAACACCAAACTTTGCTAAGGTGTGCCCAAATCACTACACTACTGCGCCTCCCTAATATAATTACAATAAAAAATACAACAAAAGTATATATATATCGTATATGCAATCACAATGACATTAATAAATATATACCATAATTACAAGACAAGTATACCATAATTACCAAACAAGTATCAGTGTTTCCCAAAACGCACATGTGTGCGTCAGAGACGCACAAAAACTGAAAAAGGACGCATGAAAAAAAACTGGCGCTTCACAAGGGACGTAACGTTTTTTTTTTTTAATTGCCGTTATGTATCCTGGCACCTCTGAGCTATCGTGCGCCCGAGCCGAGTAAGCGCGGTGATCTCCCCTACCCACTGACACGCATGCGCAGCCTTTTTGTTTGCTTCTGAAAAGCTGAAACATGTCGCTCGACACGTCATGGCTACGGAAAACGATAACCCGCAGAAATGCGGAAGACGATGCACTCGTTGAATGTTGAATCATCATTTTCAGTTCTCCCTAGACTAGGCAATGATGATCTTGTCTGTAACACGCAGTTGAACAGATTTTTTTGTCTCTTTTTTTTTTTCTTCTGGTCATCGACTTAGTCCCTTCTAACACTAACTGCTTTTACAGAGACAATTTGTCAGTACATGCAGATTGATGTGTGTAAATTGTCGTATGACCATTTCATGTTTGCTCTATGGTCATTTTATGTGATTTTAAGGTTCCTCTAGTCAATGATGGATTCCTTTGTAACATTTATCAGAACAGTATTCCTTTTGTTGTGTTGCTTGTTTTATGGCTATTCATAATTTTCAATAAAGTTGCATTGAAAACTAAGCTTTGTTTGACTTTGAGGCATATTTGTGTGTCCGTGATGTTGGTAATCAAAATCAAGGTAAATGTAGGAATTGTAAGGGGACTCTCAAATTTTGTAAGGGGACTCTTGAAATTTTGCACCAGAGAGTCCCAAGGACTCTCTGAAAAAAAATCTGTGGGAAACACTAAAATTACAAGTAAACACATTGTACAATGGTAAACCACAACTGAAAGTGCCAGTTACCTGTCTTTGCTGAGAGGGCATTGGGTTGCCTCCCCTTATCCGTGCTAATTCTTGCTGCACTTTGTTAGGCGGGATAAACGGCTTGTCATAGCAATGGCGGTACAAGTGGGGTAACTCTAGCATCCTGTTGGTCTGGCTTGTTGGGTTATCTAACCTGCCTAAAACTAGTTAAAGAAAACTGGCTGAAGTGGTTCTACAAAATGAACGAAAAAACTAAATAAAACAAAATAAATGGATACTTCAGGAATGGATTCATGAGTATAACACTCTTTAAAATTGCTTTGGAATACAATATTTCCATAATATTATGAATTGCAGTCACTCCATTACGTAAATATTGGACAACACAATGACTTGCTCACAGTGATGGAAAAACTTAAACTCCAATCGCAAGGCCATATCACTAGAGCATCACGTCTTGCAAAGACCATCCAGCAAGGCACGGGTCAAGAAGGCAGAAGAAGAGTCAGACAAAAAAGAGGTGAGAAGACAACATTCGAGAATGGACTGGCTTAACACTGAGTAAAGCCATGAGGACTGCTGAGGACAGAGAAAGATGGAGTACGCTGGTTATTACAATCATCTGTGGTGCCCTAACGACTTTCGAGTTAAGGGTTAGGATAGGAAAGGATATGAATGAAGTAAACTTTGGGCAGATGTCTTGTTAATAGCTAAGCAACTGCAATGCTGTGCCCCTTTAATGAGCTAAGAGGAAGCAGAAATGAGTCAATCATATGGTTTAAAAGTTATCAAAATAAAACGAAACTAAAGCTAAACTACATGAATATTTGAAGGTGAATTTGAACGTAAGGGTACGATGATTTGAGGCCACCACTTCCATCATGTTGCGGAACACTTTCAGCTTTCCTCGGATCTGAACCAGGTCCCCCAATTCATAGACCACTGAGCCACTTTCTCTCTCTCCCTGAAGCTGTGTCAGGAGTGACTGTAGACTGCTGGACAGGTGTGGGAGGTGTGACTGATCGCTGCCTGCTCTTCCTGCTGACCACATTCAAATGTAAGTGAGGTGCATCACACAATACATTGCAATACAACTTTGTTGTCTGATCTTTTTTAAAATTTGTGTTTGGCATGTCCATACATGCAATAAAATAATATAAAGACTAAAAATGACAACCATAACATGCAAGAACTGTGTATACAGGTCTACAAGTGCATCATCTTTCTTACACTACAGCAAAGACTACAACAAACATCTTTGTCTCTGTCAGTCTCTCTTGCATTAGAAGAGAAGGGAGGTCACGATGGAGGAGGAAGGAATGGTAGACAAAAGATGGAATGTGAATGCATCAATTGTGGCAGATGATGTTGGACATTTCATTTAAAATAAAAATATTACATTCAAAACTTATAGTTCTTGTTCTAGTCATTGTTTTACAAAATACATAATACATTTTTTTTTCAACTAAATGAGGATAACAAAAATAGGAATAATGTCGTCGTCACAATAAATTTGAATTTTTTCATAACAATACAATTCAGGCTTCCAAGTGTTGATGCGTAATCAATGTGAGGTTTGATATATGCATTATAAATATATATATTAGAGAAAAAGAGAGAGAGAGAGAGAGAGAGAGAGAGAGAGAGAGAGAGAGAGAGAGAGAGAGGGCAGAAGGGGTTTGTGTAAGGGGGAGGAAGGTACCGACCTGCACAAGGAAAGGCTTGTTTCCAGCAACAGCAATTTATCACACCAGTACCATCGTCCACTAGGCAGAAAATAATAATAATAATGAAACTACAGTGATGGAGAAAGTTTTTAAGCTAGGGGTATTTATACCCTTAACCAAAACATGTGGGGGTTTTCATACCCTCATTTCAAACATAAGGGGGGTTTTATACCCCCTTTCAGTTTTTTAGGGGGTACACCAACATACGTAATAAACACTTTGTTTGCACAACATAGAACCATTTTCTTTCAGTGTTAGCCACGGAAATTCCAGGAGCCATTTCTCCTGGGAAGTCTTTTCATCAGTTTGAGTTTCTTCAGCCGGACCCGGTTGCGGCTCACCTTTTTGTTCTCTTACCGAGCACTCAAAGAAAAAGGCTGACAAAAAAGTGTGTTTTTCTTTTCCTTCATCTTGTTTTAATTTTTTTTAGCAATTAGTTTTGTCTGCTTTATTTTTCCTTTTCTTCGGCTTCCCCTCAGATCGCTGCTTGTCGGCCATGTTTAATGTTGGGTTGTTGTCAGTCTTAGATAGCCAATCAAAAGCGTCGAGAAAAAATATTGAATATTATCGTGCATATGATTGGCTGTTTCTCGGAAGCGACAGAATGAATAGGAGGGGGAGAGAGGGTGGTAGGCGGTCGCGCAGGACGCACAGGCACACGATCCAAATCGAGCGAAAGCTGTACGCACGACCGAAATAGTTGTACTTGATGATACCTCCCAGCAACTTAGCTTTACGTTTTCATACCCCTTTGGCACTGACGTTGTGCGTGTTTATACCCTTTCATTACATTTTCGTTACGTGATTTCCCAACTCAGTACGTGAAACACGTACGATTGTACGTGATCTCCATCACTGAACTAACAAAGTTAGAATTCAGATCATTGTTGCAATGGATTACTCCCAAGTTAAGCATGAATGTAAAAAGAATAAAAACACAAAATATCCAAGTAGAGGTAAAACGCATAGCTTTTATTCATTACAAAACTTTTACAACAGACAGAGTTCCAACACATGACCACTAAAACCATGCTAAATCAACATTTTTGCAACTTCGATATCTATAGTTGACTCTACCTCTTCTTCTTCTATAAAGTCCACCTGTCATACTCCACAATCAATCACTGATTTTTTTTAAAAACCATACTCATTGTGTAGGAAATGAAATACCTTAAATTTAAAAAAATACAATCAAACATATAGAAGTGGAACACCCTAAACTTTCTGGTGCACTATACATATGGGCACTCAACTAACTTCTTGGTTTGACTGCAGGATGACTTTGACAGAAAATGTAAGTTTTTTAACAATAAAGACCAAATCAGTGACATCATACCTGAATATAGAAACAGCTTTGCTCTCTCATCCTTCCTCACCACCACCCCCACCACTTCCACCTTGTACACAGGATGATTTCCATAGGCAAAGGCACCTGAAATCACAACCACAGTATATAAATGGTGTATATAGGGTGACAACTGACATATTCAGTATTTTCAGTTTCATTTTCACATTAAAAAAATTGAACTAATGCATGTTTTCGTTTAACCAGCGACGCCTGCGTATTCCAAATCTCTGCGGACCTGAAATGGGGTAACCACATCACAAGCGCCTGCAAGAAAGCTGGATCCACACTGGGCTTCCTACGCCGAAATCTCCGGAACTGTCCACAAGAGTGCCGACGCCTAGCCTACATCGCACTTGTTAGATCCACTCTCGAGTAAGCCGCAGTGGTGTGGGATCCTTACCTCCAACAAGACATCGACAAGCTGGAACGCATCCAACGCCAGGCTGCACGGTTCATTATGAGAGACTACAGATCCCGGGACCCAGGATGCATTGGCAGGATGCTTCACGAGCTCCACCTCCCACTACTTGCAGAACCGCGCCAACAACTCAGGCTGACCATGCCCTACAAGATAACCAGAGGACTAGTTCCTGCTCTCCCTCCCAACACCTTCCTTACTGCTGCCAAGAACAAACGGAAAATCCGCCCCACCACCTTTAAAGGATATGACACACAGAACATCATAGAGAGGCAGATAAACAACAACAACACATGCTTTACTTTACCACCCTCATCATCAGATCTCTACAGAAACTCCTTCTTCGTAAAAACAGTAGTGGAATGGAATAGCCTTCCCGATGACATCATCAACCTGTCCTCACCTAGCTCCTTCTCCTCTGCAATCGGGAGGTACAGGGATGCTGACAAGATCTTATAGAGTCAACATAATAGAACAGTGATTTTAAACTTTTAATTGTACATACATATCACCAGGCTTCCACAAGAGGAGCCCTTTTAAGAATATAATTAAATAAAATCATAACTAAAATAGGTAATATGAAGTTAGTACAAAAAGAACTATGAGTATGAAGCATATTTTTTTTTTTAATCAAATTAATTAGCGCGCACACACCACCACCACGTTAATAGCCATCTATGGCTCCTGTGGTGTTTTCTGCCAACAACATCATCGGCAGTATCCAGATCCAGATCCAGATCCAACGCTGGTTAAACGATCATCTGTGGTACTCTAACGACCTCCGAGTTACGGGATAGGACAGTATAATGCATGTGAATACAAAATAATAGAAGTAAAATGTTTCTATTATTACTCTGTGTTCAATGCTTGTCGTAATAAATAACCTTCAGTACTAAGACTTTCAAATAAACAGTATGAAAATCTCACCTGGATAACTTGGATACGGCTTCATGTTCAGAATGTCACACACGTACACTTTGTTGAATGTGTTGAAATAATAGTCCAGGCCCCATAACTGAGGTGGGAAAAACACAGCTTCATGTTTTCCTTTGTCTCCTTTGTCTGCTTCGATTAAAGCCATTAGACGAAAGTCTACTTCCACCAGGTTGTGAAAGGCGTTAAACCAACGATCATTTTCAGACACTGATCCAATCCAATGCAAAATCGAAAGTACAAATCCCGCCAAGAAGAGGCAGTGTCAAGAACGTTAACTAAATTCCTCCCCTCAACCCTCCCCCGCCCCCACGCCCATTACCAAGGACGGTAACAATAATTATACTTCCGGTGGAATATTGCGAGAGAAGCGAAACAACCAAGCATGACCTCCAGCTTAGTAACTGCCGTCTTGCAGCGAATTTCACCAGCACTTGTAAACACAGGTGTTTATTCCTGTTTCTCCATCATCCCTAGGACCTGCAGTCATGCAGGTAATTACTTTTTTTAATTTTTAAAAAATTTAAATTAGACGAATATAATTTTTCTTGAGATTCAGTTGTGTCCTGCCACAGCGTCCACACACTAGGTTTTGAAGTGGCTTCTTACTTTCACTATCACATTCACTACTACTTATAGTAGGAAGTAGAAATATTGAAGTTACAAAGGCTAAAGAAGAGACTTCCGAGCCTGTGGTCTACACTGCTAATGCTGCAAGTTAGGCCTCCAACACTAAACACTACATAGCAAAGTAAAAATAAATTTTACAAAGTAGTAAAATACATGGGTTAATCAAACAAGTGATGCATGAAACAGTAAAAGCCTGCCAGTGTGACAAGTACCACGTATGCTCTTAAATGTACGTCTGTCTAGAGCGCAAAAGGCTGATTGCCTACTATGTAATCACTACTGTAGGATAATACACATCACAGGCCTATGCATTCAGTCACTATAGCAATCACCACAACTCCATAACAACTAACGTTCACACATGCGCAGTTGGTTGAATAAACGCCATCTTAAATATCAACCTGTCTTGTTGGACTTATCAGTATCTATCCTATCCTACTATTTCCTAGCCTATCCCCTCACTCAAAGGTTGTTGGGGCGCCAGAGATGATCATTTAACCAGCGTACTCCATCTTTCTCTGTCCTCGGCAACCCTCACTCATGGCTTCATTCAGTGTCAAACCAGTCCATTCTCGAAAGTTGTCCTCCCACCTCTTTTTTTGTCTCCCTCTTCTTCTGCCTCCTTGCACCATGCTTTGCAGGATGGTTTTTGCAAGGCCTGATGCTCTGTTGACATGGCTATACCATAGGAGTTTCCGTTTCTTCACCACTGTTAACATGTCATCATGTTGTCCAATGGCTTGTGTGATGGTCTGTCAGACTTGGTTGTTGGTGATGTGCTGGGTATAGGAAATGCCCAGAAGTCTTCTGTAGCACCTCATCTCCATGTTTGTATTCTTCGTTGTAGATCTGCTGTGAGGGTCCATGTTTCGCAAGTGTATAGGAAGATGGAGATGACAAGGGTGCGCAGAAACTTTACCTTGGAATGTAAACTGATGATCCTGTCTTTCCAAATGGGCTTCAACCTTGTCAGGGTGGCAGTTGTTTGTGCGATCCTGGAGAGGACTTCCTGTCGGGACCCATTGTTTGATACAATGGCTCCTAAATATTTGAAGCTATGGATTGTGTTGAGGGATTGGCCTTGGACTTTGCTGTCCATGTTGATGCCATTGGTGTTGTTGGTTATCATTTTGGTCTTCTCAGTACTTAATTCCTTTCCATAGGCTCTGGAGGTGGTGTCAAGCCTATGTACAAGCTGTTGAAGTTCTTGTTCCTCTCCAGCCAATCCGTCAATATCATCCGCAAAACGGAAGATCGAGATTGCTCTACCCCCTATGCTGACTGTGCCTTAGTGATCTGCAAAGCCATCTGACATGATGCACTCTACCACAGTGCTTCAGATTGTTGGTGCGCCCGCGCCATTGGCGCATATTTTATCAGAATGGCGCGTAACAGTCAACGTGAATGCGCCAGCCTGGCGCGTCATAAAAATCAAGAAGGACTAGGTGAACATACGATACGAATACCTTCGATTGTCAATGACCCATCTTTTTCAAAATTGACCCATCATTTTGCATGGCCATGGGTCATTGGGCCCATGATGTCTGAAAACAATCTGAAGCACTGCTACCATACTACCATCACTACCATACTATACTAAAATTAATGAGTATATATGATCTTTGTTTTTACTTATGGATTTTTTTTAAATTGCATTTCAGCGTTCTCATCTTCAGCTCTTGCATCATCTAAGGACGGTTCTAACAAGGACTTCAAGCCTAACCCACTGTTTGAAAACAGAAATCCAAGGTAAGATGCCAGTTTTATTAGGTATTGGTAATCCCTGATAAACGTAACAGTCTAGTTGTTTTTGTCTACCTTTAGTTTTAGTCTATTGATACATGGATGATGTGCATGAATATACAGTTTGTTGTGTGCCTTTTGTTAAATATTTCCATTTCATTATTTTGTATACATGTGTGTGTGTGCACACTTGTGTTATGTGTATGAGTATGGGTGCAGGAACCTGGAGCAGTTGGGTCTAGCTCGAAAGCGACAAGGCTGGGTGTTGCAGGCACCGCGCAAAGATTTCTATCACAGGTATGCCTTTTCAGTAATACCTTTCTTCATCACCATCACCATTCTGCTTCTTCTTCTAACGTAAAATTTTTTTATTTTTTTAATTTGTTATTTTTGACTGACATGCATAGCCAGGGGTGAGATTTAACCCAGGAGACTAACTAGCCCACCGGGCTAGCTAGGAATTAAAGTGAGGTAGCCCGCATGATTTTTAGGCAGCCCGACAATCGCGTATTTACGGCAATGTGTACAGTGCATTAGACCAACTTCTTTATCGAAAATGAGTCAAGATCGATCTTCGCCATCTGAACGTTTCAGCCATGCAGTCTGAAAATGTCTTTTTCTCTTTTATTCATACTCTTTGTGATGCTCTTTCTTCTCCGAACTAGAATTCGCCTTCTTTGGCTGGGGTTCGTTGACCCCAGAAATAAAGTTCCACATTTTCGGATCAACAACAGTCATCTTGACAATACACGTAATTTGTAGCAGTTTTTTCACAAACAAAGCAGACAGCGCGCTTGGCGCAAAAGGGAAGTAGGCAAAGGGAAATAACCCTCGCGTATGCTTCATACTCGTAGCAGACGAACAGTTACCTAAAAACGCTCTCGCTTCGTACCGAGCATATAAAAGTCTGCAAGTAGTAGTATTTTTTTTAGGTCGCCAGTCGGGCTGGCTCAACTATAAAGTGAGGTCGCCCGAGCCGGTTTTAAGTCGCCTCGGGCGACCGGGCGACCGCTAAATCTCACCCCTGATAGCAATGTAAGTCTATGTATCCCCTTCCCCCTGTTCTTCTGCCTGTCTGTTCGCCGTGTGTCTGTGCAAAAACTTTAAAGTGGCTAAGTACTCAAAAAAAAACTCTTTCTACTATCACAACGAAGGTGTATACCCATGAGACCTCATAAATGATCAGTGACTTCACTTCTAGGTGAAGGTCACAAGGTCATCAAATGTTAGTAAAAAAAAAAATTAAATTTTTCACAAAATGTCACTTTTTTTGTAGGTTATTAATATTGAACTTATGATTCTTTGATGCAGGATAGATATCAATGAGACACACATACTATGCAAATTTGGTAAACCTCACTCCAAGGTCATGTACTCTGGAGCTGTCCAAAGTCAGTTTGTATAGATCCTTTGAAGTGACCTTGACCCTAAACTAGGAGAGATGTAAAGTCCAAACTTGTATTTAGAGATGATAGATTGATCTTTCATATATTTTTGTTTTGTGTTGATCTTGAAGGTCAAGGTCATTGTAGGCATTGCAAAAGCATACACAAAATAGGTCATCGTACAGTGGAATGGCTGTTTAATAATAATACTGTTAACAATAATGTAATTTTAATAGCGGAAAACCAAACTTAAAACTTGGTCTAAGCGCTGGCACGTGTACATTGGCAAGGATGAATATGTAAACAATGTGGTAAAACATTATGAGATAAAACAATTAACCCATAGTATGCAACAACATTAGGTTATTTGATCAGACATGCATGAGAGAACACTTAAGGATCAAGATCATTCATCTCAAGGTCAAAGTCACAGAGGGTCAGGGTCATTCCAAGGTCACTGTTTTGTTTTGCCATAATACAACTTTTGCTGTACTTTATTTGATAGTACTTTTGCGCACCGATCAGACGCATGTACATGAGCAGGCACTCACATATAAACGTACACTCACTCAAGCGCTCCTGATCGACCGGACATCCTTCAGTTGCTGAGACGAGAAATGAAAGGACGTACAAAACATGTACAACATGTAACAATGACTAATATTTATGATTACAAACTCAATCACACTTTATTCATACAACTAAAACAACTAACAATCACTGACTCACACTAAACTCAATAAAACGTGATGGGATGAAGAATAATGAACAATTACAATAACATCAATATAAGAATAGAGAAAGTCAAAGTACACAATAACATCAATATAAGAATAGAGAAAGTCAAAGTACACAATAACATCAATATAAGACTAGAGAAAGTCAAAGTACACAATAACATCAATATAAGACTAGAGAAAGTCAAAGTACACAATAACATCAATATAAGAATAGAGAAAGTCAAAGTACACAATAACATCAATATAAGACTAGAGAAAGTCAAAGTACACAATAACATCAATATAAGAATAGAGAAAGTCAAAGTACACAATAACATCAATATAAGAATAGAGAAAGTCAAAGTACACAATAACATCAATATGAGAATAGAGAAAGTCAAAGTACACAATAACATCAATATGAGAATAGAGAAAGTCAAAGTACACAATAACATCAATATAAGAATAGAGAAAGTCAAAGTACACAATAACATCAATATAAGAATAGAGAAAGTCAAAGTACACAATAACATCAACATGAGAATAGAGAAAGTCAAAGTACACAATAACATCAATATGAGAATAGAGAAAGTCAAAGTACACAAGGAGGAGGGAGAAGGAAAGGGAACACACAGTTGATGGGGACGACTACATCTGGAGAGGGAGGTGGAGTTTGATCAGGATCCACGTGGTAAGGTGACCTGTACTTGCTGCTTGACCGGAACTTGTCACTTCCTGTGTCAACAAATGTCACGAGAGAAGATGCACACAGATTAGACATCACGAAGAAAGCGGTAGACGATGACTTGAATGAGGACAGGCGATCACGTATAAACAATCACACGAGGAACAGAGGTGAAGGACGATGAAGTTGATGGAAAGTAATATGAGGTCATGTAAGGTAAGCCTACAACAGTTAATGCATCCTAGGTAATCGCAGTCTATCCCGGGTGTATCCAACGTTCCCACTATTCCCCCTCTCTCCATCTAACTTAGCTGTTACTTTTAGCTCTGTGCATCACTAACTCACTCTAGTCCTTCGTGATGGCATTAGCTAACTACACAGAAATTCCACCAAAATCGTCCTCATACATATTCAATTAACATCAATATAATAACCGCACATTATTATAAACGCAAGTTGAAAATAGAATATGTGAAGATGAAATGGAATAATGTACTGCATGAAGGATGACTAAATAAATGTCATATACATTCAGGCCTCTACACACCACCGCCTACCACAGCCACCACATAGCGCAACCTCACTCAAGCATGCATGCACAACGCAAAAGTCGCCGACAGCATCAAATAAGTTTCACGTACCCAATCTGGCTTATGGTGAGCAGGAACCACCGCCAAGTTGCCCAGTCATGGTGCTGGAGATTCACACAGTACTAAGGGACTACACACTACCAATCCTGGCAGTACTTCTAGTCCAACTGACTTCTAGCACAGGTGACCTCACACAGAGCTGCCAACCCCTACGGAACGTCCGTAGTTTCTCCGGAAAATGTTCTTTAATTCCGCAACTACGCCATTTCAAGAAATACTACGGAAGAAAAATTTCAAAGCATACCTATTTTTTTACAAGTATCGAAACAAAGCCGCGAGAGACGTAGGCCTACTAGGCTTTCGTCAATATCATAGACTTTCGTATAGCGCTTTGCGTGTGCGCTATTTTTAGCTCAGCAGCCACTGCGCGGTAGACTGAGAGAGAGAGAGAGAGAGACCACAGTCATGTCCTGTGATCCCCGTGTTTCCTTCAGGCGATTACACGCGAGGATTCGCGATTAATCGCGATTCCTCGCCGCGTATGGTGTTTCCTCGCGCACTTATTAAATTCCGGTCCTGATTTGGCTCGGAAGAGTCCGCTGGACCTAAAGCAACAATCAATCAATCAATCTTATTAAATTTTCCTACTACATTCGTCGCTTCCGGATTCCACGCTCCGCGAAGCCTCGCGTGTAATCGCCTGAAGGAAACACGGGGATATCGCCTGCCGCGTGTAGTTTACTGCGCGAACCTCGCTTTGAAATGAGAGCCTGGTCATCTTTTCTTTAACCACGAGTGTTAACTGTTTATTTGATAGCCATCAGAAGTTATTTTGGTGCCAAAAAAAAAAAAAAATGTCGAAAAGAAAAACTGACGATAAAAGCACTAAGGCAAGCGTTCAGACCATCCCTTGGCGCAGAGCAGACTGAAGCCTTGCTAGTCCTCAAGTCAAAGTTCCAGGGATGCCCTTGCTACCAGGCAGATTTGCCAGTAGAGCTGCTACAGAGATCTGCAAGAGGGCAACTGTTTCTGCCCTAGCAGAAGAAAAGCCCTAACATGTTTATGCCTGTGAACCTATAACTGACAATGTTTTTTTTTAAATATAAATAGCAGCTTTAACAATTTGGTTTTAAACCAATGCAGTATCCATGCCATTAGTACATGTAGTGAGCCAATGGGTTAGCTTTTCCGAACAAAATGTTAAAACTGTTGTTTTTTTTCAGGAACATTTCTATCATTTTAAAAATAAATATTTAAAAGTTAATGCTTTTTGTGTTGGTGTTTGGTTTTTATTTAAGCTAATATCAACATTTTAAATTTTATCATGTGAAAATTCTTGTTCGTACATTTGCTACTGAAATTGAGCTGAAACTACTGATATTTTTCTTTGTTTGCTACTGAAATTTTTTTTAGGGGTTGGCAGCTCTGCCTCACATCACACGAACTCACATGCCAACAAGGCAACAGTCACAAACTAGACTTTCAACTCGTCCATTGGAATAAGCTAGGCTAAATTTCTTTAGCTTTACCGCTCATCCAAAAAAAAGGCTATTTTTACAGATCAATGAAGTTATTCTCAAAGATAACTTAATCTTCTAACAACGCTGCCAACTGTCTGCCACTGAACAAACACTGTCCCTGTCTTTTCAGCCCTGTCAATTTCCTCTAGAGAATTCAAAATTATAAGAAGATCCATGACGCTCAAAAAACTAGGTGTTTCCTCTTTGAAACTCTAGCCTGCAGTACGCATATTTCAAAACTTATTATATTTCATCCTACTCCGTCTTGCCCTCGGAAGGTTATAATCTTCGCTCACCTTTCGCTATAGACAGATGCTCTCCTTGAAATTATCCTTCCACCTTTCATTTATCCCTATTCACTTCCACTATATCATCCACTCTCTCACCTGTACTTTATCCAAACTATCTGTGGAACAAAATACCTCTCGCTGCGCTATAAGTACATGAGTGTATTTTGAGTTGGAGACCAATGTTATCTGAAGTTCAAGATTATAAAAAGATCCTATCCTATCCTATCCCGTAACTCGGAGGTTGTAGGGGCACCACAGATGATCGTTTAACCAGCGTACTCCATCTTTCCCTGTCCTCAGCAACCCTGATGGTTTCGCTCAGTGTCAAACCAGTCCATTCTTGAATGTTGTCCTCCCACCTCTTTTTCGGTCTCCCTCTCTTCTACCTCCTTGCACTGTGCCTTGCAGGGTGATCTTTACAAAACCTGATGATCTGGTGACGTGGCCATACCATTGGAGTTTTAGTTTTTTCACCACTGTGAGCAGGTCATCGTGTTGTCCAATGGCTTGTGTGATGGTCTGTCAGACTTCGTCGTTGGTGATGTGCTGGCGATAGGAAATGCCCAGAAGTCTTCTGTAGCACCTCATCTCCATGCTTTGTATTCTTCGTTGTAGAAAGATCAAAGTCGGTATTACTTTGCCTTTTAATGCCACTGCAGGAGTGAGATTTAGCGGTCGCCCGGTCGCCCGAGGCGACTTAAAACTGGCTCGGGCGACCTCACTTTATAATTGAGCCAGCCCGCCTGGCGATCTAAAAAAAAAATATACTACTTGCAGACTTTTAGAAGCTCGGTCCGAAGCGAGAGCGTTCTTACGTCACTGTTCGTCTGCTACAAGTATGAAGCATTCGCGAGCGTTATTTCCCTTTGCCTACTTCCCTTTCGCGCCAAGCTCGCTGTGTGCTTTGTTTGTGAAAAAGACACTCGCAACAAATTACGTGTATTGTCAAAATTTGTGTTTTATATGTGAACGATTGTCGGGCTGCCTAAAAACCATGCGGGCTACCTCACTTTACTTACTAGCTAGCCCGGCGGGCTAGTTAGTCTCCTGGGTTAAATCTCACCCCTGCACTGTTTCATTTTGTTTCTTCTTGGCATTCATTTTCATGAGTTCCATAAGGAGCATGTGAGTCATATTGGCTGTGCCCTTCTGTTAGCACTGTAATTATAATATTTAATTTATTTATTAATATTTTTTAAATTAGTGCATGTTTGCCAGTGTTACTAATAATACCTTTTGAATCATTTTACTTGCAGAGTAGTGTTTGAGCGGACCAATCGTAACACAATTGGACGTGTGGAGCATTTCTCAGGAAAGACGGTGGTGACTGCTTCCACAGTGGAGTGGGCCATTAAGGATGGGCTGTACAGGTAACTGTTTTCATACCATATACAAGATAATTTCTTATCCTCATTCACTCAATGAAAGGCCACATATTACAATGTGTTCAGCTTACTCAATAGAATTTTTTTCAATATTTCATTTATTGTCTATTCCCACTTTCATGTGATATTAGTCATGTTCGGCCTGCTGCTGCAGCAATCGGTGCTAACAAGCGTTGTTACTTTATTAATGTTACTGTTATTTTTAAATTTTCTTTTTATAAAAGTCACAGTGAGCAGTTTTTATATTCTGCCAATTAGAAGAATTGAAAGAGGAGAAGGACAAATGGCTAGATGATGATGATGATGATGATGATGATGATGGAAGACTTAGTGCAGCAGGTAACTTGGCAATTATTGGGTAATGACACTATGCTTGTTGCTTGTCATTTAAACTTAGTTAGTCATTGTTTATAGGTTCCAGCGGACTGCAAAGAGCCGAATCAGGACCACAAATATCTGTACCTCAGTGTATACATGTTGTGTTGTACAAAACTGGATAGTCAATCAATGTGTGAGTATTTGCATTGTATAAATGTAATTCTTTATTATTATTGTTATTATTATTTTGATTATTATTATTACAGCTTGGTGGATGTGAGTGCAGCAGAGAATGTGGGGCGAGTGTTAGGACAGCGCTGTATGGAATGCGGCATCACCAACGTCTTCCACCAGCCGGATGACGACCAGGCTGCCTCTGAAAAAGTATGAATGAATGAATGAAATGTAAATTTATACGCCTAACCTTTTACAAGCCCTAGGCGTTTACAATGGCAAACATTAACACGTTCAGACATAAATACAATCTGACTAAACAAAGCAGTTGTGTAATATGAAGAGGAAAGTTTAGAGAGGAAGATGGAAGAGATGAGTTTTTAAAGAGGTTTTGAATGACAGCATAGAAGTGGAGTGACGGAGTGAATGAGGGAGTTTATTCCAGATAGATGGGGCCTGGTAGGAAAAGGTGCGCTGGCCATAAAAGTAAGACTTGATCATTGTATGATGACAACTCTTCTACTGCCAAATGGTACATAACAGAGTGGTTCTCACAGTCATATATTTTCTGTAGATTTTGACGTTTTTGTTTATAGGCAGGATCTCCAAAACTATTGAGGATAAAAAATGTGAAATGTTGTGAGCTCTGAGAACACGTGTTGTTTTATTTGCATCCACATTGATGATTATAACATGTTACGATAGATCCAATCATTTTGTTTTGCAAAGCATGCAGTGATAGCGTGTATTTACCTTTGATTTGATTTTGCATTGTTGTTAGTAGAAGCTTTGTATAATCTTGATAATTTAGAGAATTTTCTGGAATTACTTGTTTATTATCGATCAAAGCTTCTAGACTTTATGGGTAAAAGCAGGTTGAATCATATAGGTTCATAAACATGTGATGTAAGGCAGTGCATCGTTCCGGTGACGAGTTTTATTTTGATTTGGTGTTATTGCGTCATGCTGGAATGTTCAAAGTTTTCCTCGATTGCAGAGAGGCTATATAAGCAGCACACTGTCTATGCGTGTAGAATGATTTCTGTAGTGATTTTTGGAAAGAGATCTTGTACGCAGCGATTGATGTTGGAAAACTTTATATGACTGCTGTCTGGTTGCTGAGTGAACAGGCTGCATGGTTAACTGAATTAGAGTTAGATGTATCAAGATTCAAGCATCGGAGCTGAATCAGCTATTGATAAATACCGTATAACATATGTGCTTGTTATTTTCTGCTGTTCCATATTTACAGTAAGAATTTAACATAATAATAATAATAATAATAATAATAATAATAATAATAATAATAATAATAATAATAAACAACTATTTTCCTGTTTACATGTTGGTTGCACTAGTTGACATGACAGGGTCAGGTCAAATGGCAGCAAAGCAAGTTCTGTTCTCTGTGAAACTTTATCCGTTTGACATGACCCCGTGATGTTGATGAAAGTGGACTGTGTAGTTGAAAGAGATAATAAATACTCTTTTGTCTTAGCGTATGCCTTGTGGTGTTCGTCAGTATTGACTGTGCACACAGCTTAACTGAGACTCACGGAGGACCTCTCACAAATCAGGGTTAACATAAGCCTCGGCGAGTATCAGCCACACAGTTAACAGTGTTGTGGTCACTGTGATATGTTATACATATCTAATATCTAAGAAGTATTGTCTGTGTTCCAGGTGCAGGCATTTGTCAGCGGTCTGCAGGAGTCGGGGGTATGTCTAGAGGAACCGGATCTAGTTGACCCTCAGTTTGTTCCCGGTGTCGATTACAGCCGTCCCCACAGAGTGGGGGAGAAGAAAAAGTGGCAGGATGACTACCAGCCTATGTAACTCCCCAACCTTGCATAGTGCAGTTAGCTTGTTAACATTGACTACTCGTGCAGCTGAATAACAGTTTCTATAACCGAGCTACAGGGCAAATAATATCTCAAGGGCTAAAAGGAGAGCAGTTTCTATAAAGTACAACAGTGGTATGAATGTATCTGAGTGAGGGTCAGTCTTTCCTTGGAGTATGATTTTGTCTGAATTTAAATGTAAATTTGAAAAAATAATATTATGTTGAAAACCATGCTTGCAAAATGCAGCTTCACCTTCGTTTTCAATATAATTTCATACAATAAAATATCAGAAGACCAAGCTTACTGTGTAAGAAGAAAAAGCAATGTACATGGGTTGAAGAGTTGAATATATTGTTATTGTAACACAGTGTTTCATTATTGTCACATTGATTGTTGCTATGTTTGGAGTGGGTTCTTAGTCCTTGTGGTGCGTTTGTGTGTTTGTATCATAATGAAAATGGTGGTGTTTGTAATAGCATCAAATGGAGGGCGAGCATCAAAATTTTAACATTGCTATTTGTAATACATTGGAACCTCCGGTATCCGTCTCTCTGGTATACGACTCCCTCCGTTATGTGACCTGAAAACTTCTGACGGATTCACTTCCAATAATAAATTACCTCTGGTATGCGACAACCTCATTTATGCGACCAGCGACCGTGTCTTAAGCCCTTTATACGACCGTATTAGGGCAATTTAAAAGAGATATCAGTTAATTTGTTGTCTGTACCTTTCGTTTTTTCTCTCATGTTAGTGTATGCTGTTGTCTGCTATTTCCGGTTCGCAAATAAGGGACATTACTCGCCTACACTGGCTTGTCAAAATGGCGTCGCGCAAGAGGAACGTTTTGAGTTTGGCAGAGAGAATGAAAGTGATTGAAAGAAGTGAAAATGGGGAGAGTTGTTTGTCTATTGCAAGAAGTTTAGACGTTGGGAAGACCCAAATTCAGCTCATCATAAAGGATAAGGAATCTGTGAAACTACGATGGGAGAGTGGAGAAAGTGGCGAAAGGGAAACATCGAAACTGAGAGCTTCTGCACTGACAGACTTGGATGAACGCGTCTGGCAGTGGTTCGACTGTTTTCTATTTTTGAAGTTGTGAATAAAAGACAAAGCTAAAAATGAAACATGTTTTACAGTTTCCTTTGTCAGAGAATACATGCTGGTGAGTGTGAAAATTATGACTACATACCCCTCCGAGCCTGACCCCCCTCCCTCCCACCCCACCTTTTGTTTCCGGTATAAGACCACCTCTATTATAAGACCGTTTTTTCTCAGATTTTGGACGGTCGTATACCGGAGGTTCCACTGTAGTTGTTGTGATCCGTCAGTGTGGAAGATTTCTGTTTGTTTGATTAATTTCGCAATTTTCCATTTCTTTTTTATCTTTCTTTCCATCACATGTCTATGTCATTTGGATTTAATTGTTAACATTGGCTAGCGTTGTTGTGCTTGGAACAGCAGTCCAAGACATGACAAATGTCACTGATGTGCTTGTGGTTTGTGTGAACCTATGTCCAACATAAATAAATGTTATGGTATTATATTTTGTTGTGTTTATGTTTCTCTCTCTCTCTCTCTCTCTCTCTCTCTCTCTCTCTCACTCTCTCCCTCTCTCTCTCTCTCTCTCTCTATCTCTTTCATATGTAGAACGTTTGAACTCGGTAATGATGAGTGAGATGATAATAAACTATCAACCATAGAGATTGGAAGATTGTGCAAGTGATCGATCAAAGACTCTAGATCTAAGTTCATTAGCAGCTTTTTTGTTTCAGTTGATTGTTTTTCTCTTGCGTATTGCGTACTGGCAATATTGCGTATTTTGAGACCTCAATGCATTCCCCCTGACCCGCCTTTCCCAATTTGAAATGAATGTGTTTGTTTATTCAATGAAATGTCAAAGCGTCTCTCACTCTCTCTCTCTCTCTCTCTCTGCCTCACACCATGGAAGTGCAAACTGTGAAGAATCCATGCTCACACTTAGCTTATTACTACTCCCATTCCACCAAATTAGAATTGTTAGTTCTCTTCTGCTAAATGAAAAACGACTGAAACAAAGTTTATAGAGTGTTCACTTTGATGAAGACAGATTAGCATAGCAAATAGCATAGCAAATACGGCATGCAGGCTAAAAAGCCTTTGGCCCTCATAATATATCTTAATGAGGGTCCCAAGACCCACCCCCTGGCATCAGTGCCTACCAATTTAGATTTTTTTTAGCCTCCAAATTGGTGGAGTAGATGCTATCTCTAAATAATTTATCCAAACTATTCTTGAACACATTAAGTGATCCAGCATCCACAGCCTCGGCAGTCAGGTTATTCCAAGGGGTTACCACTCTATTAGTAAAATACTTGTTAAATTTGCGAGTATTATTAAAAGTTTTAGTAAGTTTAAATTTGTGACCTCGTGTTAAACCAACATCATTAAAATTTAAAAGAGAAAAAGTAGTTAAAGGATCATACAATTTGTGCACAATTTTAAAAATTTCGATTAAATCACCACGCTCTCTCCTATATTCTAAACTGGGTAACCTCAGTGACTTCAGTCTCTCCTCGTAGGAGAGTCCTGACATTCCACAGATCTTCCTGGTGAATCTGCGCTGGACACCCTCGATCAAGTCAACATGCCTCCTTAAATATGGGCACCAGACGGGGTTAGCATACTCCAAGATGGGACGTATAAGGGCCTTAAAGAGGGGGACCATTATATCCTTGGATTTGTTACTTATGGTTCTTACAAGCAGGGCTGATATTTTGTTGGCTTTCTTAACAGTACTCTCAATGTGATTCTCAAAGCTGAGCTCTGTATCCACTATCACTCCAAGATCCCTCTCAGCATCAGTCGTCTCAATCTTACACCTTTCTTTCCCATCATTCATAAAGTACTCATGCTGAGGATTATTTTTGCCCAAATGCAACACCTTACATTTTTCACTGTTAAATTTAAGTAACCATGTTTCCGTCCATTCAACCAATTTGTCAATGCATTGCTGCAGTCTCTCCTTAGACTCCTCACTTTCATCAACTTCTGCATATGCCTTTGTGTCATCAGCAAATATCTTTATATCACACTCTACATTCTCTGGCATGTCATTTATAAAATATATAAATAATGTCGGCCCCAACACGCTCCCCTGAGGGACACCGCTTGTAACACTTATTTTGTCAGAGCTGTTACCGTTAACAGTCACGTACTGGGTCCTGTCAGTCAGGAAACTCCTTATCCATGCAAGTGGGCTGCCACTTATGCCATAACCTTTTAGTTTATGTAAAAGTCTGAGATGTGGAACAGTATCAAATGCCTTCCTAAGGTCAAGATATACGGCGTCGACTGGGTGGCCTTCATCCAAGGAGGACATCCAGTCATTTATTGTCACCAGCAGCTGAGTGACACATGACCTACCCTTGGAAAAGCCAAACTGGTCATCATGTAGAAGGTCATTCTTGACAAGGTGAGAGCACAGTGCATCTCTAACAAATCCCTCAAATACCTTACAGACAACCGAGGTGAGGCTGACAGGGCGATAATTACCCGGAGAACTTTTGTCACCTTTCTTATATATTGGTTTAACCTCTGCTTCCTTCCACTCATCAGGTATCATGCCATCCCTCATTGTTCTATCAAAAAGTAACTTGAGAGGCAAAGCCAATTCATTCGCTAATTCTTTCAACACCCGAGGATTAATTTCATCTGGTCCTGGTGACTTGCTAATTTTCAACTGCAACAGGGCCTTACTCATCTGGTCTTCACTAACATTAATGGCATCCAGTTTTAGAGTCATGTCACAGTCAAAGTTCGGCACATTTTCTTCATCTTCCAGTGTAAACACACTAGCAAAAAACTCATTTAGGGTCTCTGCTTTCTCTAGGTCAGTCTTTGTCAGCGTGCCGTCGCACTTTAATAGATTAGAGACAGTCTCTCTAGGCTTGGTTTTGTCCGAAACATATTGATAAAAACATTTTGGATTGTTTTTAGCTTCTTTTGCCAGATACATTTCCTTTGCCATCACCAACTTACGAGACAACCATTTCACCTGGTTGCGAGACTTTGCATAGGCATCATAATTAGCTTTAGTAGGGTATTTCTTATACATCTTAAAGGCTCGTCGTTTTTGTCTAATCTTATCGCGCATATCTGGTGGAATATTCGTCTTTTTGCCCCTTCCATCATGCAATTTAAACCTTCTCACTGGTATGAACCTCTCTTTAGCCTCTTTCAGCATCTTCTTTATCTTATCCCAACACTCATTCACATTCAAACCCTCATGCAATTCTCTCTTCCATTCATGCTTTTGTGCAAACCTCTTCATACCCTCATAATCGCCCTTCGTAAACTGGTATTTTACAGTATCAGGCCCTGCACTGGCATTCCCA
This sequence comes from Oncomelania hupensis, assembly GCA_036898135.1. Classification (NCBI taxonomy): domain Eukaryota; kingdom Metazoa; phylum Mollusca; class Gastropoda; order Littorinimorpha; family Pomatiopsidae; genus Oncomelania; species Oncomelania hupensis. Next base: position 66,362,799 of record CM072521.1, on the reverse strand, counting down.
TCGGCAAGAAGAGAAAATTCTATTACCAAGTGATGGCTCTTACCTAAGGGTGGGAGAAATTCAACTGAAGATACAAATTCACCATTAGTTAAGATTAAATCAAGAACATTAGCTTTTTGCAAAGCTCTATAATGAGTTGGTTCGTACACATGCTGAGTCAAAAACTGCTGTTGTACCGTCTCAAGGAATACACTGGCTGGATGCTCAGTACCCTTCTTGGAAACCTCGAGGTCCCAGTCAATCTCAGGATAATTAAAATCACCAGTCATGATCACTATTAAAAGATTAAATTAAAACTACAACAACAACTACCAAAACTATCATGAAAATACATCTGGCTACAATATTTTCATGGGGTTTACAATTTTAGGCATCACCGACTTATAACAGGAAGCAGCAGTTTGGCGTCCCTAGTGCGCGTGCGTCACATTCCTAACAATGGTGGCGTCCATAGTGTAGGGGTAAACGAATACTCGTTGTTCGAGCAGCTCTGCCATCGTTTTGCCAATATTTTGTATTGAAAACGTCCTGAGACAGGTAAATGCCACTAAATCCTACTTTTTTAAATCAAAGAAATTAAATGATGTTAATCTATTTACTGTAGAATGGAGTATAATGTGGTTTGTTGTCAGGGATGCTTTCATGGATGATGGCGGGTGTCTGTCGTCTGCTAACTCAGCAGCTAAGACGAGAGGTTGTTGTCTTTTTGTCCATCAAGTATTTCTTCTTCCTTGCCGCCCCACTGCGCTAACTGTCGCTGGGTTAATAGATCCTGCAATTTCACTTATTAAAAAAAAGTAATTCTTTCATTAAATTCCTTTTAAGAGCAACCTTGTCGAGCATTTGTCGTGGTTGAAACACTGCCTGCAATATGGAATATAGCATAGCATAGCATATAGTTCGGCATGCAGGCTAAAAAGCTTTGGCCCTCATAATCAATCTTGATGAAGGTCCCAAGACCCAAACCTTTGGCTTCAATTTAGAATTGTTTGGACTCAAATTGATGGAGTAGATGCTGTCCTTGAATAACTTGTCGTCTAGACTATTCTTGAACACATTGAGTGATTTTAGCATCCACAGCCTCGGCAGTCAGGTTATTCCAAGGGGTTACAACTCTATTAGTAAAATACTTTTTAAATTTGCGAGTATTGTTAAAAGTTTTAATAAGTTTAAATTTGTGACCTCATGTTAGTTAAACCAACATCATGAAAATTTTAAAGAGAACAATTGGTTAAGGATCATACAAATTGTGCACAATTTTAAAAAATTCGATTAAATCACCCCTGAATAAATGAAAGCCAAAATGCTGCCAGAACCACACCGCAACCAGAATATATTTGAGTTATATATGTAGAATGATGAACAGGTTTACAAAGAGCCTCAAGCAGTGAACAAATCAAGAATTAAGTAGCTTGTTTGTTCTCTTAGGTTGTTGACAGTCAAAGATGGGTATGGATAATTATCATGTGCTGGAGTGTTGTGGAGAGGGTTCCTTTGGCAAAGTGTACAAGGGCCGACGCAAATACACAGGACAGGTGAGTTGTATGTTTTATATTCAGAGTCAGGTAATTATATAAATTCACTGTTAAGTATGCACAAAGTGCATGTGTGTTTACGAGCTCTGTCTTGTATGTGTGGTTGTGTGCATGGGTTGCATTGTTTCTGTTTGATATGTGTATTTTTTCCTAAAATATGCTTACAATGTTTTAAAAATTGTATAACTAATTTAAGTGTCATTATATATGTCATTATACCAATCAATATGAGACTGATGATGATCACAATCAATATCATCATCATCATTATCATCATAATCATCATTCACGAAAAGTTGTTGCTTGGCCAGGTGGTGGCGCTGAAGTTCATCCCCAAGGGCGGCAAGTCAGAGAAAGAGTTACGCAGCTTGAGACGTGAGATAGACATCATGCGAGGCCTGCATCACGAAAACATCATTGAGATGCTGGACAGCTTTGACACAGACAAGGAGGTGAAACATTTCCTTTGTCTTTGTATCACTGTACTACATACTTCTGGTTATATACCTGCAAATAATAATTTACAGTAGATTAAATAAAAACATTATTATTTAAAATGTATTTATATCAGAATATTTACTAATGATGTGTTTGTATGTGTTACACTCGGTATGATGTTGGTGTTTTTCTATCAGTATTTGATTCAGCCCCGATGCTTGAATTCCTGATAGGCGTGTGTAACTCAGATTCGTTTATCCACGCAGCCTGCTCAAGCAGCATACAAGTCACAAAGTCGACGTATGAAGTTTTCCACTTTTATTCAGCACACATCAACAACTGCATACAATCGCTCAATCGCCTTTCCACTCTCAAATTTACTTCCCAAGTCACTATCAACAACAACTACTCTTTTGAAATAGCGCGTCACTTAAATAGTCTCTTGATACTCCCGAATAACCTGGATCAATCTCGTATGACGCAATTTAACCAATCGCTTCTAACTTCGTCATTACCGTCTTACGTCATACATACATTATTTCCCGTCCCAGAATGTTCGCAAATATCTACGTCCATCAAGAAACTTCGATCGATAGTAAACAAGCAGATCTAGAGGATTCTCCAACAATATCGACTAATGAAAATTATCAACGTTATACATAGCCTCTCCTAACAACAATGCAAACTCAAATCAAAGGTAAATAAACTCCATTATTGAATACTTTGCAAAACGAAACGATTAGATCTATCGTGCGCGTTTCCGACGTACTACCATTCGCGTTTCAACGTAACAGTATGTGTATTCTATTATAAACGTCTGCTATGACAATAAATTTCAAAAGTTTGTGCTTATATGTAATGTTCTAAATGATGCAGGATTTTAATTTAAACAAAAATTCATAGTTTTGGTGTTTGGGTTTTAGGACTATTGCACAAAGAAGTTTCATTGGACTCTCACAGCGGCAGAGTCAAAGTCCAACTCAATACCTATTAACCGTATGCCCGAGTATGTATTTTTATGCACTTTTAGTCCAAAATATGCCAATATGATTTGTTTGCTCAAAATACGCATTTTCGCTGTTATTAGGTAGTCCAAGCCCTTCATCGGCTCTTGTCCGCTCAGCAGTTTTGACTCAGTTTTCACTTCACTTTCAACACTTATTATTAATGTAAAACTGCATCAAAACGAACAGTGGCTGTATTCAAATAAAAATTGAAAGCTTTATCTTTACATCTGTGTTGTTTTTAATGCATGTTTATGCGAAAGATTCCGAGAAAACAGCTTTTGAATACGCTTCTATCCGAGCGCTGAACGCCACTCCGAAACAAAATGTCAGTGCGTCTGCTGCGAGGTTGGTCGTTTCAAACTCAAAGCGCTTCGCGATATTTCATTGGATGGCTTAAAAATAAGAACCAATGAGAAGTTCAGCTTCATTTACATATCAAATATGGAGGAATCTGATGTATAAAAGTGTTGTTACGAACCGAACAAAGTGGATAAAGCGGTTTTGATGTAAGTTTGATTTTAACTAGAAGTTTAAAAATTAGCAAGAAATAAAGAGCAGGCTTTCCTTTATAAAACTAGGGTATTTATTAATTTGTGCATTACTCTATCGCGGAGCGCTTTGCCGTAGAAAAGTGTACCCAAACGGTGTCCGGGTTTTCTTGCAGCCATGACGAACTCGTAGGCCTATTCAGCGACACGAGTGCTGAGCGTAGTAGCACACTAGTAGGCCTATAATTTGCCGGCACGCACTGCGAATTTGATGATTTCCCAACTTTGAAGCACCAAAACGGCTGAACATTACATGGGATAGGCCTGAAGAAAATTGGGCTTGGAGTATAACATATGAAGGGGTTACCTGTCAAAAATCAGCTTTCTGGTATCAATATTGGCTTCACTTTGAGACTCCAAAGTTGTCAATTTCTTCAATTCCAAAACGTTGCCAAAAAACACCAACATTCGGCATTTTCAAACATTAATAACTTTTTACCTATTTGTCCTATGGGGAAAAAAAATATACCACTGTGTTCAGAATGAAAAGCTCTTTAGATCTATGTCAGTTTTGTGATGAGGAAATCATTTTTTTTAAATGGCCTTTGACTACCTACTGTTATGAAATAGGACTTTTAGTTTTTACAATTTGTTAAACGCACCCGAGTCTGATCTAGTATTTCCCTCGCAAACTGTTCTTAGTGCACATGCGCCAGGAAGAAATCTCATGCTCAAGAAATGGTTCGTGTAGGTTTCGTGGCTAGGGGAAAGTGGAGTCAAGAAAATGTGTGCATGAAATGAAACAGAAACGAAAACGGTGAAAATAAGTTGAACGATACTGCCAAGAAGCAAGTTAACACCAAGCAGACATTCAAAAAGGACTATACACAGCCTTTTCCAGGAATTGCTGACTCAAGAAAGAGCCTTCACGACGTGTACTGCACAGTGTGCAGAAAGGATTTTGGAATTGGTCACAGAGGCGGATAGGACATACAGCAGCATGTCAAATCCGCAGGCCACAAGAAGCGTTGGTGTTCACAGAGGTGCCTACCGTACGCGCTGGCGCGTATTTTTACGAATTTTTAACATAAAATACGACAATACGAGCAATTCCTAAAAAATACGCATTTTCGTGGTGTACCAAATTTTTTTTTTTCGCTCTGATTTTATATATTATTTTGTTTCGATCTGCTATTTCCTTTACTTGCTGACCCTAGAGCGCATGCGCAAAAATAAAATCTCGTACGTGAGAGGTAGTGCGAGACTTTGTATCCGCCATTGTGGTAAACATGGTGTCGCGAAAACGTTTACACGAGAGTGACGATGAGATTCGAGTCTGAAGAAAAGCGGGTTAGGTTGCAAGTAAGCAAAAAGCGCGACAACATTTCTTACGCGAATACAGTGAACGTTTTTGAGGAATAATCGAATCTTCTAAAGGAGTTCATTATGCTCATTGCAACAAAGAGTTCAGCATTGCTCTGCATAGGACATTCAGCGACACTTAGATTAGCCGGTATTACGGACAAACATTTTATTTTGGTTCAGGATGTTTTATTTTGTTTTTATTATATAGTACAAACCTTTAGAAGATTAAAAAAAATTTAAATTGTTAAAATCGGTCAATATTAAGGCACTAATTTAACTGTTCAAAGTGGGTAACCCTCACATAAAAATAAAACGCGTTTTTCCCAAAAGTGGCTGAGGTGTCTAAAATTAATACAAAGTGCATAAAATGGCACTGTATTTACACAACAAAATGCAGAACACTCTAGTATGCTCAGAAAACAAAAAGTGTTGTTAGTTTGAGCAGAATATACGAAAATAATGATGCATTTACAGGGCTAGAAATTAACTTTTTTCTTTGGGGGCCACCGGGCCCCTTGATTGAAAAATTTGAGAGCCCACAAGCAACTTTCGGGGCCCAACTTGAAAAATAATGCAAACAAAAAACTAAAGAATTATTGACAATATAATAAGTAGAAAGTACAATTTGTCTGATAATCTAAAATAAAAACAATTGAATTTCTAATTTTGCTGAGTGATGTCATTTTTATTTGCCTTTTCTTTCACTTTCAAACATTACCAACAAAAAAGGGGAAAAACACACACACACACACACACACACATTCAGTGACACACATATTCCAGTGACTAGTGAGCCTGAAATGGCCATTAAACAAAATAGAAAAAAATCAAGTGAGTCTCTTGTATAATACTTTTCAGTTTGTGACTTGTTTTAGGAACTGTATGGCGACGATATGTAGCCATACTTTCGTACTTGCAAAGATGGACATTTTGCGCTTATGTTGTGCCATAGCCTTTTGTTTATTATATTTAAAATATATTGAAGTGTGTATTACACTTTTGAGTGCAAAATTAAAGGGTTTCTGCTTCTTTTCTCTGTTTGTTTTTTCTGTCCAAATTTAGGGCACCGGTGTGGGTTGCTTCCCTTGGCCCAAAATACGAAACTGCCGAGTAGAGCTAGCTGTAACAGACGAATTATTTTGCGGGCCAAGCGGGCCCTTCGTTTTACAACTTTCCGAGCCCGAAATCAACTTTGCGGGTTTTTGGCCCCGGGCCCCCGCTAATTTCGAGCCCTGATATATATATATATATATATATATATATATATATATATATATATATATATATATATATATATATATATATATATATAATTCATATTAATTAATTGTTGGACAATATGAAGATCTTTGGAGAGGGGGGAGGGGGGGAATGAGGGGTATGGAGTAAAATACAACACAAACAATAATATATTAGTGTGCATTTGTGACCATAACTTGTTGAGTTTTATATTATTTTGTTTCATGAGGATTAAAATGGTGAGCTGGAATTAGTATGAATTGATGTTTTGTGAATGTGGCAGTTTTCATGACAATAATTCTTTGATCAAATGTTGCGAGTTGCGCGAAATCTGACATTACACAAAATACACATTTTTCATGCAGCCAGTACACAAATGGTCAGACTGGGGGTAGGCACCTCTGTGTTCATCTTTTTTTTTTTGCCGATGGCATACTAAAGTTCAAGAGAAAGAAGCCCAACAGTAGACATGAAAATGCCTATAATCTAACGAAATTCAACTAATTTTGACTTGTTAAGTTGTTCGTGGTAGGAAATGAGCAAGTTGATTAAATGACATAAAGAAAGAATGTGAAAAGTTGGTGTATGTGACAATTGTAGGATAAAAAGGTGAGAGAAACAAAGTAGTTTAAAACATAATGTTCAAAATAAATGTTATATTGTTGAATGTAATGCTTGGTTTTTGTTTTTTATTGCGTGTTGCCCAATATGTAAAATTACACAAAATACACATTTTCATGCAGTAATTACACAAACCACACCTTTTCATGCAGTAATTACACAAACTACACATTTTCATGCAGTAATTACACAAAATACACATTTTCATGCAGTTATTACACAATATACACATTTTCATGCAGTAATTACACAAAATACATATTTTAATGCAGTAATTACACAAAATACATATTTTCATGCAGTAATTACACAAAATACACATTTTCATGCAGTAATTACACAAAATACACATTTTCATGCAGTAATTACACAAAATGGCCTCTGGGGAAGGGAGTGGGGGGATCGGCACCTCTGCCAGTGTCATGATCGGCTCTACAATGCTGTGGTAAAGATCAATATTCAGGGTCGGGGTGGCGTAATTGACAAACTGTGCGGAGTTCATTACAGCAAAGTTTAAAATGAATGATTTTGGTTGTAAGAAAGTTATCAAAATGTGTGCAGGTGGTAGTGGTGACAGACTGTAAGACAGTTATCAAATGTGTGCAGGTGGTAGTGGTGACAGACTATGCGGAGGGAGAGTTGTTTCAGATTCTGGAAGATGACGGCAGTTTACCTGAAGCGCAGGTACAGATCATAGCAGCACAGCTGATCTCAGCACTGTTCTACCTTCACTCGCATCGTATTCTGCATCGGGACATGAAGCCGCAGAACATACTGCTAGGCACCGGGGGCTCCGTCAAACTTTGTGACTTTGGCTTTGCTCGGGGCATGTCCACCAACACCCTAGTGCTGACCTCTATCAAGGTAACCCACACAAAATTTTTAGTCTATAGGGGTCCACACACTCAATTTTCTTGTAATTTATGGAAACAATAAATATATCTTGAATCTACTGTACATTTTGGACTATAAACTTTAAACCCTGAGGCTTGAACAACAGTGCGGCTTGTTTGCAGATTTTTCTGAGTCCAAGGGCACCATGCCCTCGTCTGTTCTTAGCTTCTATGTAACTCACCGTATCATGTTTATTATTCATGAAGTTTTCAATGAGCTCCATGTTAAAGTGTTAACTGTTAACATTGTTACAGTGTTAATTGTTCACATTTTTAAATAAACGCTGTATACACTGAAGATTTCAGATCACCCTCATCTATTCTCACTTTCTCTGTAACTCACTCTATCGTGTGTAGTGCTGCTACTTCTGCTCAAATTCCACACCGGCGGATTCAGTGATCAGGACAAAGATTACACTGAATAAATGTGATTTGAACTTTATTTTTGTTTTAGATATTTGCGGCTGATGAACCAATGCGGCTTATTTGTGAAAAAAAAGTTTTAAAATGTAGAGAATGTGTCATTTAAAGGTGCACTTAATAGACCAAAATGTACAATATAGTAGAATCATTATTATGCGTTATTATTAAGTCCACAAATGTAATATTTGCTCAGTTGTATAGAATTTAGACAGTTTGCATCAAGCAGCAAATTGGCACCTTGGGCAGCTTGAGTCAGATCGTGGTCTGGATCAGTGCAGGGAACAGCTGTCAATGTGCTGGAACAGTGCAGTGTATAACAACAGTTCACTGACTATAAGACTGGGTATTTTCAGGGCACACCGCTGTACATGTCACCTGAACTGGTGGAGGAGAAGCCTTATGACCACACCGCTGACTTGTGGTGAGACTGCTTATTTATTTGGTTTGTGTATACATTTGTTAGTGTGTTGTTGTTGTTGTTTTTATATATTCATAGATGTATTTTTTATTTTTATTTTTAAATTTTTTCATTTGTTTATTTTTCTATTTTTTTTCTACAGGGTGGCTGAAAAGTAACTCCCTATTGAAAAAATGTGATAACTTTTGTCAATAGTACAGCATTTGTATGTAACAACATGTACTGTGATCATATAGTTATTATTATTATTATTACTATTATTATTATTACTATTATTATTATTACTATTATTATTATTATTATTAATATTAGTATTATGATGATGATGATGTCTGTACCCTCAAAGGGCAGTGGGCTGCATTCTGTATGAGCTGTTCGTGGGCACTCCGCCATTCTTCACCAACTCCATCTTCCAGCTGGTGTCCATGATCATTAAGGACCCGGTCAAGTGGCCCAAGAACATGAGCCCCGTCTTCAAGGACTTTCTGCAGGGTCTGCTGAACAAGAACCCCAGACAGCGACTGTCATGGCCGCACCTGCTGAACCATCCCTTTGTGGCCAGCCTGGTTAAAGGTAGGCTAGCAGTCACTGTGGTATTTGTGGCCAGCCTGGTTAAAGGTAGACTAGCAGTCACTGTGGTATTTGTGGCCAGCCTGGTTAAAGGTAGACTAGCAGTCACTGTGGTATTTGTGGCCAGCCTGGTTAAAGGTAGACTAGCAGTCACTGTGGTATTTGGATGCCAGCCTGGTTAAAGGTAGACTAGCAGTCACTGTGGTATTTGGATGCCAGCCTGGTTAAAGGTAGACTAGCAGTCACTGTGGTATTTGGATGCCAGCCTGGTTAAAGGTAGACTAGCAGGATGCCAGCCTGGTTAAAGGTAGACTAGCAGTCACTGTGGTATTTGGATGCCAGCCTGGTTAAAGGTAGACTAGCAGTCACTGTGGTATTTGGATGCCAGCCTGGTTAAAGGTAGACTAGCAGTCACTGTGGTATTTGGATGCCAGCCTGGTTAAAGGTAGACTAGCAGTCACTGTGGTATTTGGATGCCAGCCTGGTTAAAGGTAGACTAGCAGTCACTGTGGTATTTGGATGCCAGCCTGGTTAAAGGTAGACTAGCAGTCACTGTGGTATTTGGATGCCAGCCTGGTTAAAGGTAGACTAGCAGTCACTGTGGTATTTGGATGCCAGCCTGGTTAAAGGTAGACTAGCAGTCACTGTGGTATTTGGATGCCAGCCTGGTTAAAGGTAGACTAGCAGTCACTGTGGTATTTGGATGCCAGCCTGGTTAAAGGTAGACTAGCAGTCACTGTGGTGTTTGTGGCCAGCCTGGTTAAAGGTAGACTCGCTGTCACTGTGGTATTTGTGGCCAGCCTGGTTAAAGGTAGACTAGCAGTCACTGTGGTATTTGTGGCCAGCCTGGTTAAAGGTAGACTAGCAGTCACTGTGGTATTTGGATGCAGATTATTGGTTATATAAATTAGTATGCGTTTGTGTTGTGTGAATAAACTGTGCTTGAAATTCTTATACCCCACTATCACCGTCTTCTACAGAATTTCCCCTGGTTTTATTTTGTTGCTTTTCATTTCTCCAGTAGCGGTGGTACATCTGGAACAGGCATGCATATGATATATCACTGAGAAGGTCTCAACTGGCTTTGCATTGATATGGAAACCTTTTGACCAGTGCAGTGAGAGGTTTGTACTGTTGGTAGGGATGAGTTGTTTAAATTAAAATCCCCGCTATTGAAAACAAAACCCTTGTACCTGTTCACTCAGTCAGTACATTTTCTTATGTCTAATGTGTTGTGATAAATAGGTTCAGCAACACAGGGGAAAATGAATAACACCGAGCTTGCTATGGTAGCATGAATATTGACATGGTGTGAGACCCCAGTCATGGTTATAGGGGGACACCAGTCATGGTTATAGAAGACCCCAGTTATGGTTATAGTAGACCCCATTCGTGGTTATAGAAGACCCCAGTTTTGGTTATATGAGACCCAAAGTTATGGTTATATGAGACCCCAGTCATGGTTATAGGAGACTCAGCCATGATTGTGTTGTGTCCCTGGGAAAGACACTTTACTCCCGTTTCCTACTCCTTCGGATGAGAGTATAAACCGAGGTCTAGTCTGTGTGTCGCATACATTCCATCATAACAGACTTTAAAGATCCTGACGCTCATGTCCTAGACGGGTGAGTGCCGGTAACAAGAACACACCCAGCATGCACTAGGTCCTTCTCCCCCATCCCTGACTGGCCAGGATAGTGCTCAGTTGTCCGGGCGTCAGACCATGCGCTCAAAGGCTGCGGGTGGGCGTCTCGGGCGGTTTGAGTTAGATCCTGTATCGGCCAGCGCCTAGAGTCTGGTCTAGTACGGCGAGATAAGTGCGCTATAAAAATCAATAATAATAATAATAATAATAATAATAATAATTATAAGATGGTTATATGGGGTCCCAGTCATGATTATAGGAGACTCCAGTCATGGTTATAGGATGGTTATATATGAGATCCCAGTCCTGGTTATAGGAGACTCCAGTCATGGTTATAGGATGGTTATATGAGATCCCAGTCCTGGTTATAGGATGGTTATATGAGATCCCAGTCATGGTTATTATTATCCTGATTGTTGTTTGTGACAGTGTCAGAGGAGGACACAGAACTGGAAAGCCCGTTCACCCAGCCATTGACTGCCTCCATGATGGTGCTCAAAGAACAGCAGTCCAAGGAAAAGGTTGTTTTTTTACAATACCATACATTACAGTACAACGCAATACAATACAATACAATTCCATACAATATAACACAAAACAAAACAATATAATACAATACTGTAAAATGCAACACTGTTTCATACAATAAAAAATCAGTTCAATACAATACAAATTAATGCAATACTATACAGTACTATGCAATGCAATAGAATGTTAATGCCCAATGAAATCAGAATATTTGGCTCACTGTTCATACACTCACACACACACAAAGTCCCATTCCGTAGCTCAAGTAGTAGAGCGTATGACTGGCATACCGATGTCTCCCTAGTGGGAGTGACGGGGGTTTCTGTATAAATAGTATCCCCACTTTCTGGAAATTTAGTGCTTTAAATTCCCACTGTTGCTGCCTTTCTCATTTGTTTTTTCTCATTCCTACTCTGTTCTATTAATCTACCATACTATCTTCTTCTTCGCTAGACTAGTCACCTAACTTTTTTCTTTAAAACTCTTCCGGGACAAAACTCCTCATTTGTGTATGAGGTCTGTTGTATCGGCTTGGGAATATTGGACGCTTTCTGCCAAATGGTCACTAGGGCTTGATATTGTAATTTAGTAATGTAGGCATTTTATATGTATATGTTTTGTTGATATTTTATAATGATATTTGCATTCTATTTTGTTTTTGTAAATGGGGGTTCGATAAGTTAAGAGTATAGCCTCAGCGTTTCCTGTGTGGGATGTTTTTATTGTAATGTGACTGGGTGATAGAGTGTCTTCAGTGTTACCAATGGGGTTGTTTTAGCAGATCTTTTATGTGGATCAAGGATAAGTCCTCTTTCAGCCAAGTTGTGGTCTTGATATTGTGGTCCTCTTTGCAGTCCTCTGGACCCTGTAAGCAATGAATAACTAACTAACTAACATACCAATGTTCCAGGTTTGAATCCTGTGGTGGGCAAAAGGAAAGTGACCATTTTCACTCTCTGTATTTGCAGTATGATTGCTCTTGTGGTTCAGTGTTGATTTAGGTCCCTATCTCTTGTGGTTCAGTGTTGATTTAGGTCCCTATCGCCTCTTTTCTGGGATGGTTATCCGCGTCTGCTTATAACCATTGGAAGGTGTGCACTTTAAACTCCAATGTTCATTCAATTCACACAGAAGTATACATGACCTCAGTGTTTGTTTGTATGTGTGGGTAAATGCATAGCATCTGTGACTGTATGTCAGTGTGTGTCATTTTTTATTTATTTCTTTTATTCTTTAATTATTGATTTGTGTTTTTTTTCTTCTTCCAATCAGGCACACCCACCAGGTACGTCGAAGATCTTGGCACGAGCACGACGCAAGGCCATTGAAGAAGAAGAGAAGAAGGTGAGTGGAGATGGGGCAGACCTTTGTCAAGATCAAGAGTGGAGTGGATAGATTTAGAAGGCCTCAAGATGTAGAAGAACTCTTGACCTGTGCACCACCGTTACCTGAGACCAACACCAGTTGTTTCACTTTCTTACATACAAGACAAAACAACTTTTATTCAACAGACTAAATCACATATAATATGTATCAACACACTTAGACTAAATCACATATATCATGTATCAACACACTTAGACTAAATCACATATAATATGTATCAACACACTTAGACTAAATCACATATAATACGTATCAACACACTTGGACTAAATCACATATAATATGTATCAACACACTTGGGCTAAATCACATATAATATGTATCAACACACTTGGACTAAATCACATGTAATACGTATCAACACACTTGGACTAAATCACATGTAATATGTATCAACACACTTAGTCTAAATCATTTATAATATGTATCAACACATTTGGACTAAATCACATATAGATTAGGGTGACCATTGCGGCCACGAACGAACACTTTCTCATACTTCTTTTGTTTACGAACCAATCAGAATCCAAGTTTGATTTTTTTGAATCGGGAGGTCGCAGTAACGGCACTGACTTGGCCGGGGTTCTATAAATGAAACATTGTGGACCTACTTAGCGATTTCTGTACAATTTCAGTGTACCATGATGCGGCCAGGTGCCCAAGGTGCGTCCAACAATAAGCCACAGCTGCGGCCACCATGCCTACACGCGACCGACACCATGCCCGACATGCGGCCAGGCCATTTACAACTTTTTAAAACTTACAAAAACACAAATAAGACAAGAAACGAAAAAAATAAAAACAGAAAAAGCTAGTAGAATAGGAGTTATTAGAATTGGCCGCACCTCGGTCTGGCCGCGTGATGGTCACCGTAATCTCAAAAAAGAAACTTTTCTTGGGTCAATACTTACAGACAGTAAAATTCATATGCAGAACGCGGCCATAAACCGGAAATCACGACAAAAAGGCTATGGCAGACTCAAGGGAAGCAATTGTGATTCCTCAAAGCTTTAAAGCTAGTAGAATAGGAGTTATTAGAATTGGCCGCACCTCAGTCTGGCCACGTGATGGTCACCGTACTCTAATACGTATCAACACACTTGGACTAAACCACATATAATAAGTATCAACACACTTGCACTAAATCACATATAATACTTATCAACACACTTGCACTAAATCACATATAATACTTATCAACACACTTGGACTAAATCACATGTAATACGTATATACACACTTAGTCTAAATCACATGTAATACATGTCAACACACTTGGACTAAATCACCAGTAATACATGTACATACCAACACACTTGGACCTAATTACATGTAAGACGTATCAACACACTTGGACTAAATTACATATAATACGTATCAACACACTTGGACTAAATCACATGTAATACGTATCTACACACATGGACTAAATCACATGTAATATGTATCAACACACTTGGATTTAATCAAATGTAATATGTATCAACATACACTTGGACTAAATCACATGTAATATGTATCAACACACTTGGACTAAATCACATGTAATACGTAGCAACACACTTGGACTTAATCACATGTAATTTGTATCAACACACTTGGACTAAATCACGTGTAATTTGTATCAACACACTTGGACTAAATCACATGTTATGCATATATTAATACACTTGGACTAAATCACATGTAATATGTATCAACACACTTGGACTAAATCACATATAATACATATCAACACACTTGGACTAAATCCCATGTCATACGTATTTACACACTTGGACTAAATCACATATAATACGTATCAACGCACTTGGACTAAATCACATGTAATACCTATATCAACACACTTGGACTAAATCACATGTAATTTGTATCAACACACTTGGATTAAATCACATGTTATACATATATTAACACACTTGGACTAAATCACATGTAATATGTATCAACACACTTGCACTAAATCATATGTAATACGTATCAACACACTTGACTAAATCACATTTAATATGTATCAACAATAATAACAATCCAATCAAAAGACTTTTCTCCCTTCCTCCCCCCTCCTCTCACCCCCCCCCCCCCCCTCAACAAAAAAAAAAAAATCAAACAACAAGCAGTGGTATAGTTAAGTGTCTTTGGCACACTTCCAGTTATGGCCTCTCACGTCACTCAGGTTAAAGGAATCATGAATAGTTATTACTCATCGGTACTTAGCTCGATTCGCATCGTCCTTGCTTCAACGTTCCTGTCTTGCACTGCCGGTACCGAGTGACAGCTAGAGCGTCTCCAGCTTTGTGGGAGGGTGATAGGGCCTCATCGGAAAATGACTGCATCATGCCTGAAGGAACTTCTCATAGGTATCCTTTTAGCGTCAAGGCGGATCCCCGTACCAAACGTCTACTCAGCTACTCATCTGTTACATAAACCTGTAAATCTTGGTTTTAGTACTAGCTGGACAAAGCGTCCATCAAGACTATTCCTCTCCAATCCAAGTAACTCCCAGCTACAATGTCGCTATTCCTGACATTCATTTCTGTATTAAACCATTAATATACTGGCGCTGCTTCACCCTGATTTGTGATAGTCTGAGAGGTTGTTCAACTCTCTTTCTCTTTTTCCTTCTTTCCAACACCAAACGAGAGGCAGCGCTGGACACTGATAAGCTTCGGCTTCTTTTTCGCCGGCATTTCAAAAACGGAAAGTGTTATTGGCGGAAGCACGCCGTTCGCAACAAGGGGAGTTACTCTAATTCTCTCTGCTGATGCATGTGTCGTCTGCTTGGTGCTTCCGATATGTGATGTTCGCAATAACTCATAACACCTTTATTTATCCGATATGAAAGTAATATGACCAGAAGCAATAACAACGAAACAGACATGAGACAAGCAAACAAAAAATGGACCAAAGGTGACCGATTGAGGCGTAAAATCTTAGGACAGCGGGCTGATCAGAACATGACTCTTTCGGACATTTTGAAATTTTATCGGTGAATGGCCGATTTGCCGACCAAAACGACATCACTGATAGCATACATATCATTGATTCAAACAGTCACACAATTAATCTACCATAATTAATTAGGCTACTCGCGTAATGTGACCGATTTCAAAATGGTCAACAGGCTTACTCAGGCTTGTGCCAGAAAACAAACTTTGTCTAAAGCATAAATGACAACTATACAATGACCAAACATGTACAACAACAAACATTATAATTACGGTAATACATAAACCATTCTCACATTCAAACAATACAAACAAGGCGACCACCAAGAAGGGGACATTACTGAACCAGACCACTGACCCTTACCTCAAAATAGGTTTGTAAAATTCCTCGGGAAAATACCTCAGAACTAGTGTATCCTTGTTTCTGCAATTATACACTAGTCTATCCCAGTCAATATAAACCTTGACAGCCCTGCATTTATTCAAACATAGTCCCCGTTTTATAAAATAATGCTAAAAGTCGTCCCAGCATGTAAGATTCATAGAACACTGCCCTTGTCAGCAAGTTTCTTCCTCGATAGGCAACCCGTGAAAGAGAACGATCTTTCAAAACTTACACTGAACTGCTACACGCTCTCTCCACACACCCCGGGATATAATGCTTAATTCTAATTGGACAGCCTTCACCCGATATAGCGCAATGCGGACTGTCGCAGGCTATAGGCCTAACCTTTGGTAATAGCTAACCTGTGTTGTCTGCTAAAACAATGTACCCATCTACGCGTAATTGTAGCGTTTTGTAACAGCCTTGGAATTACAGTGCACAATCACTGTAGTGAAAGTCTTGTGGTGTTTGGATTTACACTACATATTAGGAATCTTTCGTTAGTGAATGAGTTTCGGGGTGAGCAACGTCAGCAGTTTATGCAGTCATTAGTACGCAAAGGTGAAAGGTGGGGAGCGCAGTTAGCTCAGTGGTGCACGCACTGTACTGAAATGTCAGGCCATCACATTGCAGCCTGTACAGGCGGTGATGCAAATCCAGTTGACAGCCTGGAATAAAAATAGATACAAATGAAAATAAATCTGAGACATTGCGCCTCTAATCCTTTGGATGAGAACATAAACTGAGGTCTAGTCTGTGTACGCACGCATTCCATCGCATGGATTTTAAAGAACCTGACGCTCATATCCTAGACAGGTGAGTGTTGGCTACACAAATACACCTAGCACACACTAGGTACCTTCTCCCAATCCCTGGTCGCCTAGATTGTGCTCAGTCGTCTTTGTGTCGGACAACGCGCCCAAAGGTTGCAAGTTGGCGCCTTGGGCGGCTTGAGTTAGATCCTGTATCGACTAACGCATTGAGCAGCTCTTGAGCTTAAAAGGTGCTATATAAGAATCATTAATTAATTTTTTTGTAAAATAAATAAAAATTTAACAAGTTCTGTCCAGCACACTTTATGTGAATTTGTGAAGACAAGACATTCTCACTAAGTTGACTTCTGAAAACAGACATTCTCACTAAGTTGACTTCTGAAAACAGACATTCTCACTAAGTTGACTTGGTGGGTGTATTTTGTTTATTACAATGTTGGTTTCTACATTAGGGGCCTCAGAAGGGCCGAGCTGCAGGAGAAGCACGCCCGCAGGCCTGGGACGGCGAC
Source organism: Oncomelania hupensis (assembly GCA_036898135.1). Taxonomy (NCBI): domain Eukaryota; kingdom Metazoa; phylum Mollusca; class Gastropoda; order Littorinimorpha; family Pomatiopsidae; genus Oncomelania; species Oncomelania hupensis. The sequence continues at coordinate 66,345,628 of CM072521.1, read as the reverse complement.
CAAACAGACAGCAGGAATGTGGCAGCAGGAGGTGGGGCAGCAGAGGAAGCGGTGCAGGAAGCATGGGAGGCAACTGGACTCAGCAAGGTCAGCACAGTTATTACCCTTGTTTGTGGTTTTTGATTGCATGCAAAGTTTTACAGACTATTGATATGGACGTTTAAAAAATTGCATGATTTTGCTGTGAGAATTGTTTAAAAGAGTACATTAATCATGAAAAGAAAGTTTTGACAGATTGCAGTTGTTTGATGTGAAGCTGACATGATTTTGCTTTGGTGTAACTGATGTGTGGACTATGTAACTGATGTGTGGACTGTGTAACTGATGTGTGGACTGTGTAACTGATGTGTGGACTGTATAACTGATGTGTGGACTGTGTAACTGATGTGGGGGACTGTGTAAATGTTGTGGGACTGTGTAACTGTTTGGGGGTTCTGTGTAACTGTTGTGTGGACTGTTTAACTGATGTGTAGATTGTTTAACTGATGTGTAGACTGTTTAACTGATGTGTAGACTGTTTAACTAATGTGTAGACTGTATAAGTGAGGTGTGGACTGTGTAACTGTTGTAGGACTTTGTAACTGTTGTGTGGACTGTGCACTGTTGTGTAGGTTGTGTAACTGATGTGTAGTTTATGTAACTGATGTGTAGACTGTGTAAGTGATGTGTGGACTATGTAACTGTTGTGGGGGACTGTGTAACTGTTGTGGGGACTGTGTAACTGTTGTAGAGACTGTGTAACTGATGTGTATGCTGTGTAACTGATGTGTAGATTGTGTAGCTGATGTGTAGATTGTGTAGCTGATGTTTAGACTGTTTAAATGAGGTGTGGACTGTGTAACTGTTGTGGGAACTATGTGAGGTGTGGATTGTGTAACTGTTGTGTGGATTGTGTAACTGATGTGTGGACTGTGTAACTGATGTGTGGACTGTGTAACTGATGTGTGGACTGTGTAACTATTTTATGGACTGTGTAACTATTTTATGGACTGTTTAACTGTTGTGTTTACTGTGTAACTGTTGTGTGGACTGTGTAACTATTGTGTGGACTGTTTAACTGTTGTGTTTACTGTGTAACTGTTGTGTGGACTATGTAACTGATGTGTGGACTGTGTAACTGTGGTGTTGACTGTATAGCTGGTGTGTGGACTGTTTAACAGATGTGTGTGTAATATTTATCATTGTATTGTGACTGACTTGACACAACATTGTAGTGTAGGAGAGTTTTGCCCTTTGTAAACAAAGTGTTGTCTGTTTTCCTTATACAGCCTGTTGAAGGAGATCAGGTAACTTCTTTCTTTTCTCCTGCATTTTTCATTTCCCCTTCATTCTTAATGCAGTCTATTTATTTATTTTAAATTCATTTTTGATTTTTTTAAAATTATCTAATTTATTTATTTAATTATTAATTTATGTATTTATTTATTTATTTGTTTTTCTATTTTATTTATGTATTATTTATTTAATTGTTACTTAATTAATGTATATATTTAAATTAATTAATTTGTCTATTTATTTTGGTAACCCAGTTAGTTGCATATATGCTTATAATTCTGTGCCTATCCCTATGGCTGCGTTGTTGAGATTTCTGTGTTTTGTTTGTATTCATAGAACATGTGTATTGCATTGACCTGCTTCAATGTTTTGATTGCCGGTAGCTAGGAGAAAGTTACAGCAGTGCCCCTATCTGATGCTTGGTGTTTTGTTTTATAGTTCCTTTGTTGTCTTTTGTTATTTCTTTAACCTGCAGGACCAGCCAGCTTTTTATCAAACGGTATTTCCAAACTGACCCTAGACATGTCCTCACCCACTCATCCATTTCTTTTGCTTTTATAACTGGCTGTAGTTTTTGTTAAAGATTTATTATTGTTGTTGTTGGCCACGTCACTAGATCCTCAGGTCTTGCAAAGACCATCCTGCAAGGCACAGTGCAAGGAGGTAGAAGAAGAGGGAGACCGAAAAAGAGGTGGTAGGACAACATTCGAGAATGGACTGGTTTAACACTGAGCGAAACAATCAGGGTTGCTTAGGACAGGGAAAGATGGAGTATGCTGGTTAAACGATCATCGGTGGTACATTACATTACATGGTTATTGCTTTAGGTCCAGCGGACTCTTCCGAGCCAAATCAGGACCAGATCATCGGTGGTGCCCCTACGACCTCCGAGTTATGGGATAGGATAGGATAGTTGTTATTATTATTATTATTGCTAAACGTTCACTGAATTGAACATTGCTTCTCTTGATTTCGGTCGTTCAAAGAAAAAAAGCAAGAGAATCAATGTTCATGTCGGTGAATGTTTAGCAATGATTATAACAACAACAACACCACAGACCAAAAAGGTTAATGGAAAACCTTTACATCTACATCTCTTGCTTTGCAGACAAACTCCAGTTTCATTTTTTGTCAATGGGTTTGTTGTGGTGAACTGTGACCTCATGGCTAGTCTGTAGGGGAGTGACAGATTGTGGCCTTTAGGACCCCTGAGCTTACACTATGCTTTCTACACCCTGTGTTCCACTTTCTCTTCAGGCGTATACGGCCAGCATTTATACACCTTGCTTTTCCCACTTGTGCTGTCCATAGTACGCATCAGTGTTCCTGATACTAAATACGCAAAACAACACACCACAGCTTGTATTTAGAAATATTTAGGGAACTTAATCCTTCAGTTCAATTGAATAATGGATTGGATGAAGTCAAGCTAAATTTTTAAAAAAAGTATATTTTTTCTGTTTTATATAACAGGGATCTCTTTAGATCGTAACACTTTAAAGTTCCATTGAATAAAAGTAGTGATAGCATTTTGTGTTTTAGTTTGTATAGTTATTGATTTCTGCATGAGTCTGTAGACTGGCAAAGTGTTTCTGGCTCTGTTACATTACGTTAATTAGATTAAAGTCCCCAAACACAGTGGCATATAGGGGACTGCCATCTGGTTCTGTAATGCATCAGGAATTTGAACTATTTCAACAATGCTAATGCTTGACCCCTGTACATGATGTAATGATAGCATTTTTATCTACTACTGGTGCATATAATTTTGCCAATATGCTAAATATAAGATAAGCACTGATAAATTTAATCGCTGTTTTTTTGTTGTTGTTGTTGTTGTTTCTTGTTTGTTTTGTTACTGTAAACCAGAATACCTTTGTGTTTAGTCAGTGTGACTGTGCAGACATTTTGTAACTTATATAAAATCCAGCGAACTAACAAACAAAAAATAAAAAGGACTTGAAGTTTTGTAAATCCAACTTTTGTTAATCTTGTTTCAATCAAATTGTTTGTTGTCTTTAGTATTGTTGAGGGAGTGTTTGTGGAATGTCATGCGCTTTTGAGATTTTTGATTTTTTACTCGGAATCAAGTTTTATAAAAGCTTTAAAAAAATTTTATATTTAGAAAACAATACGCACACTTTTGTAAGTATTTGCTATGCATTGCTTGTATGGCTTCCCATTGTTGGTTTACATTTTCCTGCCATGTTGCTTTCAGAACATTGATCCCACACCTCGGCCAGACCGTTTGACGAAGGATTATGAGAAAGAGTACCCCAGCATAGAAGTAGAGGGCCGGCGCACCATCAAGAAAAAGCCGGAGAGCAAGAAAAACATTGAAAATGTTAAACTAGATGAAGAGGTATGTGGTTTTTATGGAAGCGAAGCATTTAAAATGTCAAACCCAATGGAAAGATGATAACCGCTCATTGTAATAATACAACGATTTTTATAACACACATCTGTCGCTGTACATGGCGATTCATGGTGCCTGTATGTCTGGGAGCATGGGGTTGGAAGCGCTCTGTAATGTGCATATAGTATATGCTTCAAAATAGCACGGTAACAGAATTTACATTGTTCATGTTGTGAGATGGTAGCAATCATTACACATTTTACCTGCCAGTGTCACTAAGGGCTGAAAAGACAACCAGTATCAGCAAACATTTTGGTACCTGCACCTCCTGTGGCCTGTTATTGAGTTCCCTGATGTGTGTCATTGTTCAAGTGCAATAACGTAGGCAACCTTTTTCCTCAGGATGGGGACAGTGAAGACGAGTGGCAGGCGATGATCGATGCCTGTGACCCTGAAGGTGACCCTGACATCGCACTACAGATGTTGGTAGACAGAGCTCTCATGGAGAAACTGAAGGTTACCTTTGCTTGTTTTTGTAGTTAACTGTCAGAGTTGATCAAGAAATGCGTGCCTATAGACCCCAGGGTTGCCAACCACTACGGAATTTCTGTAGTTTACTCCGGAAATGAATACGCTGCTACGGAGCTACGCAAATAGAAAATTTACTACGGAAAGTCAATTTTCGACGATAGTATTACAGTTTTAACGAGTTTTATTGAGCGCCTGTGCCTCCCGTAGCACCTCAAGGTCACGGTCATTCGGTTTACGTGCACAGTAAAATAGATCACGCTCCCAGTGTATGTTAGGAAATTCGACCAATCACCGTGAAGTGGTTTTGCAAACGGCCAGTCGGTGCACAAAACCTCGACCTTTCTGTGACACTTTCGTTTCCAGGTCACGTTCTACAACGCGAGAAGAAAAGATTGTGTGCGGCGTATTTTGAATCCATGATGCCAAAAAGAAAGAAAACTAGCGATGAAAGCCCAGAAAAAAAGAAGAGGACAGTAAATCAAGAGTACAGGAAAGAGTATTCTGAAAAATTTCCGTGCATCACTGCGTCATCGAGATCAAAACACAGCGTGTATTGTACAGCGTGCTTGGCAGATTTTAGCATTCAACATGGCGGCTTCCACGATGTGACGCGATACGTGAATGGCAACCGTCACAAAAGTCGTTGCCCTGATCCAGAAAAGTTAGTTCCTGTTCAGTTGGTAGCCACCTTCTTCAAGCCTGATATGGATCTCTCAATAATTCGTGCGGAAACACTCTTCACGACCTTCGTTGCAGAGCACAATCTGCCTGCGTCGGTAGCAGATCACTTCAGTAAGTTAGTGAAGGCAATGTTCCCGGACTCCCAAGTTGCCAAGAGCTTTGCATGTGGGCGAACAAAAACTGGACATATAATACGAACGCTAGCAGAAGAGGCGATTAAGGAGGCAAGCACTGCCATGGAATCTTGTCCATTTGTGCTAGCCACTGACGGCAGCCAGGAAGGGGGGGAAAAGACGTATGGCTACTGAAAATGTCATAAAACTACTGAAATTCAGAATTTTTACTACTGAAAACTTTTTGAGGGGTTGGCAACTCTGAGACCCATTCTTTAGACTTTTGATACTGTAAACATGGAAATAATTACCGCACATTATAAGTCCTACCCAGCAAACCAGCCCGATCAGGGCCCCATTCGTGCCGCATAGGGCATCCCGACTTATATCTGGCTATAGTAGGGACCCACATAGCCTTACAAAAACCCGATGCGTAGCTGAGTCCAGAAATGTGGATGCGTAACGATTCGCCCTCCCGTGTGCCGCCCGATTCTGCTCCACCACAAAGCCACGCTACGCACACGCTAACATAGGCCTACTCTCGCTTCTCATTGGCTAAACTGTCTGTGGAATGTTTCGTCTGCTTAACATTTGCTCAAATTGCTGCGGCGTACGTATGTGAACAATATTTATACAAAATCAATTCAGCAAGATATAATTATTTAATAGGAGTACTTCCTAAATAGCTGTCAACATGTATTTTGACCGCTTTTCAGGGGAAGCATCTCTCATTGACCTACTTTCGGTTTATGCTGTCAACATGTATTGTGTAACCGCATTTCAGGGGAAGCAACCTACTTTCGGTTTATTTAGGGATAATGCCTATTGTGCTTATAATTCTTAATTTTTATCATACAATATGTAAAATATTGTTAAAGTGTTTCTTTTAACTATTGTATTTATTTATACATTATAAGCCAAGGGTAAATTTCCGTGCCCATTACTGCTGGTCTTTTCCGGTTGTCCTTAGGCGCCAATTCTCGACCGTTATTTTCTTCTACAGTTGCATGTGCTCGGATATTGTGTTTGCCTGCGAAAACCTATTCCGCTGTGGTTGTTTTTTGGGGCTTTGCCTTTCGTTTATGTATTTACACACGATTTCGATAGCGATGAAGATCACGTTAATATACATCGTTATCGAAATGGTGTGTAAATACTTCAGTGGTGACACACCAAGGACTTCCGAAAACAAACACGCCTGTGCCAGACACCTCAATTCTTTCTTCATGCAATCGCATATCATAAACAATAGGCCTATGTGGGATATGATTTTAGGGTAAATCATCATTGGCCAGGGATGGGCATTATCGGAGGGGGGGAGAGGGTGGGGGGTGGTGGTTTTGGTTTAAGATGGGTTACAATAGGGTGGGCTTTGGGTATCCTGGTTACCGTCTGGGTGTCAGACAGTGCGCCCAAAGGTCTGCAAGTGGATGTTTCAGCCACCTTGAGTCAATTCCTGTACCGGAGAGCGCCTTAAGCAGTTCTTGAGCCGCAATTGATTGATTGATTGATTGTTGCTTTAGGTCCAACGGACTCTTCCGAGCCAAATCAGGACCGGACAACCCCCGATCCGCATAAAAGATCTGCTGAAACAACCCTAGTGGGAAAATTGAATGCCCTCCACCGGCCAGTCACTTTACAATAAAGACATCCCACGCAGGGGATGGCTGAGGCTTTACCCCAACTACTCGAACCCCCGGTTACATAAACAAAATAGAATACAAACATCATTATAAATTATCAACAAAACACATACATATAAAATGCCTATATTGCTAAATAATAACATCATAGGAAGCCCTAGTGACCACCCGGCAAAAAGCGCCCAACACTCCCAAGCTGATCCAACAGACCTCATACACAAACAAGGAGTCTTGTCCAGGGAGAGTTTTCAAGAAAAAAGGTAGGTCATTGATCTAGCGAAGAAGAAGATAGTGTAGCAGAGTGATAGGACAGAGCAGGAATGGGAAAGAGTAAATGAAAAAGACAGCGACAGTGGGAATTTAAAGCACTAAATTTCCAGAAAGTGGGGATACTATTTATACTGAAACTCCCGGCACCCCAATGGGGGTACTGTTGCCGCAGTGAATTGGTCATGCCTACAAAGTCAAGACAGGTTTTCAACTGGGACTTTCACTTTTCCCTTTATAGGTTAGAACAATCTACAGTGGCAAGATTGCTCATGGGCTACTGTTCGGCGAACGTTGGGTTACGATCAGGTAAGTTTCGGGTAGCCCGACGATCGCCCGATCTTTGCCCGAATCGGGCCCAAGTCGGTTCCAATTTCCATTTGCCCGATGCGGGCCCCATCAGGCCCCGAAGTTGTGGTTAGCTGGGTACATTCATTCATTCATAGACAACCTCAAGGCAACACTTTAACAATCGCAAGTTTATGCTCTTTGTTAATATATTTATATTTGAGATGGTTATCCAGGGATGCCAAAACCCAGTATTTTCAGCTTGCCTTCCAGACTGGTGTTCTAGCCAAAATCAGTTTTAAGTCTGCAACGACTTCTCACAGTTAACAAATTCTTGTCATTTAGCTGTTGAGGGAGAGATTGAAAGAGACATTGGTCAGTTCAGTCCAATCTAATGTTGTAGAGTGCACAACGCCATATCACAGTAACAAATTCAGGGCAGTGGATCCGTCAGTCTATTAATCAGTAATGTTTTCTCCAGGTAGGGTTACAGTGTAGTGCAGCCAGGGTGCTGGATGAGAAGCTGCATAAGGGCGAGACAGAGGGCCTGAGAGAGACGTTGGTCAGCACCATGGAAGGGGCAGGCAGGTTGAAAAACGTCCTCGGTGTCATCACCAACTTGGTCACACTCAAGAGGTACACACCACGCCCCCACCCCCCTCCTTTTATTTTTATTTTTCATTTTCTTTTTGTGTTTTGCCATTTCATTGAGGAAAAGATTGTCATCCTTATTCACCGTAATCACCACCTTCGCCGACTTCATGTGAATCATCATCGCTGTCTTCATGGTGGTTAACCTTGGTCAATGCTCACTTCAGTCGACATTACTTTCAAATTTAAATAGTTAGAAGCCGTGACGCTGTGGTTACTTTGAGAGAGTAGAGTTCTAACACTTTCTAATGATGTGAAGGAAAGCTAAAGGCTACGACAGAATGGCTTTATCATCATCATCATCATCATCATCATCGTCGTCGTCAGCATCATCAGCAGCAGCATCGTCAATGGTTACTTCACCATATCTTCATTTTCACTACATATATTACAAGATATCCGTTGATTGAGTGATCGTCCGTTCGCAAGTAAAGATTTGTTTAGCATTCACTGTTGTGTTTGCGTCCATTCTGTTTCTGTGTCTGAGTTGCATGAAAGGATAGGCCCTACACTAACTGTTAAACACGTGAGGCGGAACACCCAGTGATTGTGATGTGCTGCACGTTTGGTTCTCAAAAAGAAAAAATCTGATCATATCACTCCCCTTCTACAGTCACTCCACTGGCTTCCAGTGTCTTATAGAATTATCTACAAAATCGCTATTTTCTGTTACAAGTGCGTCCATGGCTTCCAGTGTCTCATAGAATTATCTACAAAATCGCTATTTTCTGTTACAAGTGTGTCCATGGCTTAGCCCCTTCCTACCTCACCCAGAACATTCAGTTCTATAAGCCTTCTAGAAATCTTCGTTCTTCCTCTGACCCCCTCATGCTTCAAATATCCCACTACAAACTCTCCTCTACTGGCCGTCAATCTTTCTCAGTGCTTGACCCTTCAACTTGGAACTCTCTACCCCTCTCTCTTCGCACACACCAGCTCAGTGCCTATGTGAGCAGCACTGTTTAGTGCCTCCACATTTTGCTGGCTGCGGGCTGTTTATAGCTTGCCTGCACCCTCCCTTCCAGTGAAAGGAAAGGAAAGGTAGCATCGGCGAAGCTATTTATAGCTAGCCTGGCTGACCTAACCTCAAAACTAAAAAGCTTTAGTTGAGTCGGTGTGCGCAGCTCTCCAAACATCGCTACTTTCAAATCCAACTTGAAAACTCATCTCTTCCTTAAATGTTTCTGATCTTGCCACCTATCATCATCGTCGCCATTCCTCCATTTGCTTTGTTTTGTTTTTTGTTTTGATTCAGACCACCGCCACCACCCACCCCATCACCCATCCTTAGCTCTCCCCTCCTTTCTCCCTCCCTCCCTCCCTTGTCTATTCGTTAGCAAGTGTCTGATTTTATTTTGTATGAAGCCGGATGTTTAGAATGAATGCGTGAGTACTGCGCTTTGAACTGATATCGTTCATTGGGAAAAAGTGCTATATAAATATCCTTATTATTATTATTTATTATTATGTGCGGTGTTGCGTTGGCATAACTGTTGCATCTTGCTAACTGTGTTGTGTTGTTCTTATGTGGCGTGGTGGTGTGTTGCCATGATGACAAGGCACAACTTGACAGGGTCAATGTGGCTGTCTTTCAGTGAGGTCAAGAACATCATCATCTTCTGTGATGTCATCGGCATTCCTGACCAAATCCTGCGTATCCTGAAGGACATCCTGAACACGTCAGCGGTCAAAGAGGTTAGCATCTTCTCACTCCATCTGTCTTGTTTGTGTGTGTGTGTATGAGTGTGAGCGCGTGTGTGTTTGTGTGTGTGTGTGTGAGTGTGCACACATGTGTGTGTGTATTTGAGTTGGTGTTTGTGTGTGTGTGTTTGAAACAGCAAGGAGAAAGAGATGATAGTTCATTAGTTGATGATGATGATGATGATGATGATGATGATGATGATGATGATGATGGATGATGTTGGCTTGATACATTGACAACTTGAAGCTAGCAGCATGCTCAGGGCATCCCCTTACCCTCCCTCCCATCCCTTCTTTACACCCCAAAAAATACTAATAAAAAAAATATATTAAAAAAAATTTTTAAAGAAGGAAAATAGTTAACTATTACTTTTAATTCTTTATGAGTTTTTTCTTTGTTATGTTTATTGTTATAGTTTTTCCTTATTCATGTAAGCGTCTAGAGCTACTGTTTAGATCAGGCAGACAAATAATAATGTTAATAACAATAATAGGAACAACAAGAATAATCGTCAATATTGTCATAATAACAATAACAATAATAATAATAATAATAATAATAATAATAATAATAATAATAATAATAATAATAATCACAACAACAAAGGATGGTGTTCTGTGTGAGCAGCAACCCTGGTGCCAGCAGATCCTGATAGACTTGGTGATAGCGTTGAACGGCTACTTTGCCTGTGAGATCAGCTGGGCCACGGACATTGACAAAGCTGCGTAAGTTACCCTTACCACAGCAATGTCTCTCTCCTGTCACTGTCAAAACCCTCTTTCTACCCTTTTTAGCCCTTTCCTGGCAAAATTACTAGTGAAGTTATTCCATGGGAAGGAACTCATTTTCATGAAAGCTGTGTACAGTACTGGTGTTGGATTGGGATGAAAATGTCAGAGTGGTCATCTACCTTGTTTTCATCATCATCATCATCATCATCATCATCATCATCATCATCATCATCATCATCATCATCATCGTCATCATCATTATGGTATTTGTGAAGAAAAGGACCCTTAACAGGCCATTTTCCCTGTTGAGTCAACTTTCCTCTGTGCAAGCTGAGTGTGGCAGAACTGCCGAGCATTGGCTGTGTGTAGGTGTATTAATACATCAACAGGCTCGGGCACTAACATTGGGGTCACCGTCGCTTTGGGGCTCAATGCACTGGCTGCCTCTTTCTTTATGTTGATCAGCGACACAGGGTGTATTGTTGATCTGTTGTCAGGCTGAGCAAGTACCTGGAGACCATCCAGAGCCTGCTGAAGCTGGCCCCCGCCCTAGTCTTACAGGACATCGACCTGGACATGAGGCTCCGAGAACAGACTCTACTGGTGAGTTGATGCAATACAATAGGATACATTACAATACAATACAATATATACAGGGTGGAGAACTTTCCGCGAATCCGCGGATTTCCGCGGAAGCCATTTGCATTTCCGAGAAAAAAATATTGAGTTCCGAGTGTGAGAAGCTGAGGGGCTACCCTTTATTGGGCATAGCGGCCAAAAGCGGCCGAAGTTCTAAACAGGCAAAACGTCCAAAAGCGTCCGTATCAACCATGTGGTTATATTCTCGCGTTGTTTGAAAGATTGCGAGACTTCCGGCAATTGACTTCCGGTTTTCCTGTTGTGAAATGCGTTCGTTTTTTCGATTTTTTTTCCAAATTTGTGTGTGTGTGTGTGTCTAAAATGGATGGTTTGGATTCTTCGACTGATGAAGGGGAGTTTACAGGCTTCCATTTATTAGACATTAAAGTGAGAGAAATGGACTTGGAGTCGGAGAAAGAGATCGGTACTGACATTAGACAATTAGTGTCAGTAGTGTGCATGCATATGATCTTTCAGACTGGCATGAAAGTGCACTGAAGAAGAGGAGGGGGCTTGTTTGGACTTTTTAAAGCTTTTTTTTTAATACACATGGAGTAATAAAAAAACAAGACATGACAAGAGAAGTATAAAAAGGTAGATAATCAAAAGAGAATTTATTTCTGTTCATTTTGCATTTTATTTCATTTAAATCTATACACTATAATACCTAAGATGTGGTGTTTTTACTAACGTACCCCTAAATATCTCTAAAATTATAAAAATTCTTGCCTCTTTACAGCTAAAAAATAGACAAACGTGTGCCCAGTAAAATTGGAAATGTGGAGTTTGTGTGTAACAGTGGTGGACCTCAAACTTTGTTAGGCCTACAAATCAAGATTCTTAACTTTTTTGAAAGACATGTGCATAAAACATTCTTTTTTTTTTGGTTGTTGTTTCTATTGATGTTTACTTTGTGCTTTTTGAATTCAGGAGAGGCCCTAAATTACTTTCAAAATTGCCTAAATTCATTTTCTTCCAGGGGGCGAATACCGGGGCCCCGGCCGGATTTCAGAGATTTCTTGATTCAGTTGTTCTCCACCCTGTATATATTCCAGTATTTATAGTTCATGTTTGATCATTATAAATGATTTTAGAGGGAAAAACAACCAAAATACAATTCAGTACAATAAAAATTAATTCAATACAGTATAATTCACCACAATACAATAAATACAATGCAATACAGTATCAATACACCACAATACAATAAATACAATGCAATACAGTGTAATACACCACAATACAATAAATACAATGCAATACAGTATAATACACCACAATACAATAAATGCATTGCAATACAGTATAATCAAAGAAAGTACAGCTACGCAAAGAAGGTTCATCTCGGCGAGTGCCTATATAAAGTTACAAAACGTAGCCACTCGTAGCGCCCCCCAGCGATTCTCGTGATAAATGATTCCAAGGGCAATAATTTGTTCTTAGCGCTATGTAAACAAACCGCTTCAGTAGATTATGTTCCGGACACTCGCTTGCTTAAATTAACAAGCGATTCTGCTTTTTTTTTTGAAAGTAAGTTAATAAGTGTCTGATTTTAATAATGTAAATACAGCTTGCCAACAAGTTGCTTGAATTATGCATTCAGCCGATTAAATTACCGTACCAATGCTGATGATTCAGTAGGCCTGTACTCGGCCTGTACTCATCCTAGATCCGTCAAAACTCAAACCCAAAAGTAAGCTTGAATACCGGTAATAGCTTTTCTGAACATTGCTTGATTTAGCATTTCCAGTTAATAACTGTGTTCCAATCTACTGTTTATCTCATTTACACTGCACTTCTGATTTTAATCGCTGCTAACCTACTGTTAGGCTCTCATCTTAAAATTATATTTACTGCTTTCGTTTCGATCAACTGTGTAAATAAGCCTATAAATTATTAGGCCTACTGTTTATCATCATCATTTTCATCATCATCATCATCATCATTATGGTTTAATATAGGCTATCTCTATAATAGAACTGTAGTTGCAAAAGGAAATTTGATAGGTTAAGATAGACTAAAGAAAAAGAACAGACATGTGTGTGTATGTGTATATGTATATATTGCACAATGTTAATATTCTTCTGCCAAATTTAACTCTGAAATTTACTCGCACAGGGATAGGCTTATATAAGCATGCTTGTTGCTTGTCCCTGCTGCTTGTGATGTATATATTTTATATGTATTCTGAAGAAATAAATAATATATAAACCAACAGACATCAAGACTATAGAAGTAGAGAAATAAAGCAATGCAACAAGAAGAGTGAACAGTGAAGCTTTTAAAGAAAACACATTTAACGTTTAAAAGCATTATTTTTTTTTGCATGAATCATTACATTGGAAATTGCACCTAGATAAGACCAAAAAGTGCAACAATAAAAATAGTCAAAAAAGAAATATTTGTAGTCATTTATAATATTAGATCTGTACATTGCAGCAGGCTGCATCAATTATGTTACTTTATTGTTAAACCATCATGCATTTATAAAAGCTGAAAAAAATAGCTTCAAACATTTGTGTTTCTTTTTCTGACATTTAATATGAATATTATAGCAACAAAAAGCAACAATGATGACTCTCTCTCTCTCTCTCTCTCTCTCTCTCTCTCTCTCTCTCTCTCTCTCTCTCTCTCTCTCTCTCTCTCTCTCTCATATAAAGGAAACTTCAGCAATTATCATTTTTTGTAAAGTACTGTCATTTCAATAAATGTATGTTTAAAATAATGAAAAGGGTAAGAATGTTAGGTTTTTATAATTAAATCTGTTGTTTACTTTTTGTTTAGCAAGATTAAGACATACCTACAAAGAAACAGAAGTTTTGCAAGACAAAACAAATACAATTAACCCTTTTCCTGTCTGCTTAAACCAAATGTAATGGAAAGGGAATGCAGTCACACAGAAAATGGTATTTTACATTTGAAAGATTTAAAAAATCACATTTGGTATTTTTTCTGCATACATTTCACATGCAACAACAACAACAAAATCTGATAATACTAGACAATTAACTAGTAGCATTATACATTAAAAGGATAATAATTAATAGTTTTTGCTCTTGGATTTTTATTCTTAGATGCATTTATGAAGAATTATTTGCTTAAAAATTACTTCTTTTTTTTAAATAGTTTTTCTTTACAAGACAACACATCCAGTCAATGAGTCATGCAATAATATTTCATTAGGCCTACTATTTTTTCTTTTTCTTTTTTTTTAAATTACTCTTAAGCAGCAATTAAAACTACGCCTTCCCCTCCCCCCCTCCCCTCATCCTCCATTTGTAAGAAATTGGGATATGATAAATTTCAGTATCAACAAAGAAAATACAGTTTGCATCGAGTGGTAGATCTAGATCAACGTTGTTAGATTTGGTTATAATTATGTTTGATTCTTCCTTTGGAAAATTAAAAAACGAAAGTCCAGGGCACTTGTATCGTCCATTTGTGCAGTTAAAAGCGCTGCAGTGTTGCCCACCAGGACGGATTCTAGGTTTGTTTACTTGATTTGATACGCTTTCCTCCATTGCTAAGCGCTAAGGCCGAAGCGAGTTATCACTTATTCCGCTAGTTGGCGCTCGCAACTTCCGTTTCGCAGTAAGAGTCGAAATGAACCTTCTTTGCGTAGCTGTACTTTCTTTGGTATAATACACTACAATACAATAAATACAAGGCAATACAGTATAATACCCTACAATACAATAAATACAATGCAATACAGTAAAATACACTACAATACAATAAATACAATGCATTACAGTATAATACACTACAATACAATAAATACAATGCATTACAGTATAATCACAATACAATAAATACAATGCAATATGGTATAATACACTACAATACAATAAATACAAGACAGTATAATGCAATACAATACAATAAATACAATGCAATACAGTATAATACACCACAATACAATAAATGCATTGCAATACAGTATAATACACTACAATACAATAAATACAAGGCAATACAGTATAATACCCTACAATACAATAAATACAATGCAATACAGTAAAATACACTACAATACAATAAATACAATGCATTACAGTATAATACACTACAATACAATAAATACAATGCATTACAGTATAATCACAATACAATAAATACAATGCAATATGGTATAATACACTACAATACAATAAATACAATGCAATACAGTATAATACACTACAATACAATAAATACAATGCATTACAGTATAATCACAATACAATAAATACAATGCAATACAGTATAATCACAATACAATAAATACAAGACAGTATAATGCAATACAATAAATACAATGCAATACAGTATAATACACTACAATGCAATAAATACAATGCAAAACAGTATAATACTTCAATACAATAAATACAATACAGTATAATACACTACAATATAATAAATACAATACAATACAGTATAATACACTACAATACAATAAATACAATACAGTATAATACACTACAATATAATAAATACAATACAGTACAGTATAATACACTACAATATAATAAATACAATACAATGCTCCTTTGGATGAGAGTAAAAACCGAGGTCCAGTCTGTGCACTCACAAATGCCGTTGCAGGGACTTTAAAGATCCTGACGCTCATATCCTAGACAGGTGAGTGCCGGCTACACAGATACACCCAGCAAACACTGGGTCACTTCTCCCCCATCCCTGTGGCCCACAATTGTGCTCAGTGGTCTGGGTGTCAGACAGTGCGCCCAAAGGTCTGCAAGTGGATGTTTCAGCCACCTTGAGTCAATTCCTGTACCGGAGAGCGCCTTAAGCAGTTCTTGAGCCGCAATTGATTGATTGATTGATTGTTGCTTTAGGTCCAACGGACTCTTCCGAGCCAAATCAGGACCGGACAACCCCCGATCCGCATAAAAGATCTGCTGAAACAACCCTAGTGGGAAAATTGAATGCCCTCCACCGGCCAGTCACTTTACAATAAAGACATCCCACGCAGGGGATGGCTGAGGCTTTACCCCAACTACTCGAACCCCCGGTTACATAAACAAAATAGAATACAAACATCATTATAAATTATCAACAAAACACATACATATAAAATGCCTATATTGCTAAATAATAACATCATAGGAAGCCCTAGTGACCACCCGGCAAAAAGCGCCCAACACTCCCAAGCTGATCCAACAGACCTCATACACAAACAAGGAGTCTTGTCCAGGGAGAGTTTTCAAGAAAAAAGGTAGGTCATTGATCTAGCGAAGAAGAAGATAGTGTAGCAGAGTGATAGGACAGAGCAGGAATGGGAAAGAGTAAATGAAAAAGACAGCGACAGTGGGAATTTAAAGCACTAAATTTCCAGAAAGTGGGGATACTATTTATACTGAAACTCCCGGCACCCCAATGGGGGTACTGTTGCCGCAGTGAATTGGTCATGCCTACAAAGTCAAGACAGGTTTTCAACTGGGACTTTCACTTTTCCCTTTATAGGTTAGAACAATCTACAGTGGCAAGATTGCTCATGACCCCAAGGGGTTCTTGAACCGGAAAAGCGCTGTATATAAGATTGATGAAATAAATAAATACAACGCGAGAGAGTCTGTGCTGCAGTTTATGCTGCAGTTTATTATCCCTTTTTATCGGGAAACTCTGGGCCGCCTCCCCCCGGCCGGGAAAGGCGTAGTCGCAGCCAGTGGCGCGCCCCCAAACCCTGCTGCTTTGTCCCTCATGCTCCCCAATAACATAATGGATTGAAGGTTTAGGTAGAAATAGATGAAATAGGATTTATTTAGCAGTCTACTGATAGGTTAATTTATCTATAATTTAGGTATTATTAATTTCAGTGCATGATCTACGCCAACGAGGCCATGGACCGATTCCCACTGGAGGTTGCCGAGGCCTATTTCACCACAGTGGCCACCAAGCATTCCATCGTCCTTGACACCCTGGTGACCTTGACCCTGCCTGACCCTGATCGGCTGGACAGAATGGCAGGTAGGAATGCTGGCTGTTGTCAATATGTTTGTAGTTAGAAAACTGTCCCTATAACCTGTATTGGTAAAGTGATAATTTTCTGTGTATTTTCTTTTATCACTGGGCTGTACTGTCAATATGCTGATTACTCCCTTGACTACACGGTTGGCATTCGCAATATGTCTAAACTCTGCTACCTGCAGTGCTATAGTATATGTAGGCTACATGCTATTTTCCTGTGTGCTTGTCATTGCACAGAGGACTGGGATAAAATTAAGTTATCAACAGACCAAGGGAAGCAAATTCTTCATAAAGTTTTTTCAACAGGGTGGGTTCCAGTTGCATTTCTTGAATTTACTGTGTATACAGTTGTAATGGTGATACAATGCAATACAATACATTGCATTAACTCATTGAAGTCGCAGGATTTTAGGCCATTTTTAAAAAATCACACCAAATATACTAGACAACATAGATACATAAAATAAATTGCAAATGAAAGTTTAAAGTATGTATTTTTAATTTCACTTACCACCAATCTGCTATAATCCTCCAGAAAAAATATATTTTGCATCAAAAACACATCACTTTAGCAACTACAAAAAAATTTTAAGAAGCACACTACCTATATGTTGCACCCATTTGTAATATGAAAATATTTGATTCTCTTGTTTTTATGATGTAAAAACACTGTAGAAAATAATTTTACACAAAAATAATCATGAAAGCACAATCTGAAGAGGCATTTGTCACGTAACTATTAATATTGTAAAACAAAATTTTCCGAACAAAACTGGAGCCTTAGAGAAAAATAAAATAAAATAAATATAATATCTTTGTCAAAAATATGGTCAAAGGGAAGCAATCTACTCTAAAAAGACTTCTTTCAAGTTTGTGTATTGCTTACTTCCCTTGCCACTCATTTTCTGTTATACAAAAAAATGTAAACACTGACGTAATACGTAATACCAGGACTTCATTGAGTTAAAGTGCAATACATCTTTATTTCCCTTTGACGTGAGTGCAAAACTCTACATAAAATTAATAAATTAACAATTAAAAAAAAATTCCAGGCGTGCAATCATAGGCTCAACCTGAAATATTCTCCCTCTCCCTCTTTCTCTCCCTCTCTTCCTGCTTCAACACATTGTGCATACAAACACACATGCCAATACATAATTATATATGTACATACACAGTGGCTCACATGATGATGATGGTGATGATGATAATGAAGTGATGATGATGTTGGTAGTGGTGGATGATGAGGATGATTATGATGATGATCAAATAATGACAAAGATGGTGGTGGTAGTGGAGATGATGATGACGATGATGACGACGATTTCAGCTACGCCTGACTGCCGTAAAGAAGATTGTGTAGACAGAGTTCACATGCTGGTCAACCTGGCTGCAAGCTGCATCGCTGGATTCCTTCATGCTCCCCTTAAAGGACAGTATGCTGCCGTCGGCAAGAAACGAGTGAGCATCGTTCTTGGTTTTTTTGGTCTCTCTGCTTGTTGATTTTTACCTTTCTTGATCTGTTTGTCTGTCTGTTCATTTGTCTGTTTGACTGTGTTAATGCCTGTCTGTCTGTCTGTCTGTCCATCTGTGTGCCCATCTCTCTGTTTTTCTATCTTTCTTGTCACTTGATTCCTGCACACACCGCTCCAAGAGTGCTGCAAATTGCAAGAAAAGATGGATGGCCTTATTAATGCATAGTTTTATTGACTGGTGTGCACAGCAATGTGATTTATGTACTGCCTTCTCCCCCCCTCACCCCCCAAAAAATGTTTTTCAACATTTTTGCAAATATGTGCAAGATGGGTGCAAAATAGACCAAAAATGATATGGACCCAAATTTCCGTCTGTCCGTCTGTCTGTCCACCATCCACTGTCCGCAATCTGCCTGTGCAAAAACTTTAATGTGGCTTAGTACTCAGAACCTATTAGAGCTATCACAAACCAAGCTTGGCAATATAGTGTATACCCATGAGACTTCATAAATAATCAGTGAATGAATAATTTCACTTCAAGGTCAATGTCACAGGGTCATCAAATGTTATTCAAAAAATGACAATTTTTCACAAAATTTCACTTCTTTTTTTTTTTAAATAGATTAATAATATTGCCTTATGATTCTTGGTGCATGTTTTATATTAATGAGACACACATACTTTGCAAATTTGGTCAACCTCACTCCAGGGTCAAGGTTACTGGAGCTGCCCAGTTGGTTCTTATGGGTACTTTGGACTTAGCCAAACGGTGTAACAATTTTGTTGCATTAATACTATATCATTATTATGTATTAGCGATATACCACTGTATTATTTGTGTGCAATATGTGTGGATTTGTAAAAAAACAGATTTGGAGTATTTAAAAAATGTACTTGTGCATATAATGAATAATGTAGAATTTTAAAGAGAGCTATGTTTGTGTGTATAACAGACCTGCCTACCCTTCCGTAATCTTCCGTAATCTTCCGTAATTTTACGGAATTGTACCCTCTAGTACGGGAGTACGAAATTTTATGCAAAATTACGGAAAAAACAATTGAAAAACTACGCAATTTTTAGAGCCGTGTAAACTTGTTCAATTGTTGTCTGCTAGGCCTACAAGCCGACAGAGTAACCGCCCTTACATGAGAGCAAATGTTTCGAGAGTTGTGATTGGACGTCGTGAACCAATGAACATGCTCGTTCGTTACGAGCTTAGATTGTCGCGCCGATCTTGAGTGAAAATGGCGAGTGGAGAAAGTTCTATTCGGGCTAAAGTTGCACATTTACATGAGACAGACTACGAATCAGAAGAGTCTGAGTGTGTAGAGATTGCTCAAGTGCAGAAGAAGAAGAAAAAGCTGCAGTTGCAAGTATTTCGTTCGGATTACACGCGGACTTGGCCTTGTCTTGTGGCTTCAAAAAACATGGCCCAGAATTCTGGATCTGGAATAATACATCACAGGAGCCTTGTTGGCTATCGTCGTGACGGGCCTGGGGGCGCAATCTGCTTGTTGGAGGGTCTGAATAACATCATTTTAGGCCTTGCAAAAAACATACAAAATTATAGAATTATAGTGTATACGTGTACTGTTCTGTGTGCGATTCTGACTTCTCAGTTGGGCATGGAGGAGCAAACGTCTGTTAGCGGCTGGTCCTCAAATTTCGCCATGAAGACACCAGATATGTCAGGCCAGAAGAGCTGGACCATCTCAAATGTGCCTACTCCAGGCAGCTGGCACAATATAAGGACCAGTTAAAATTTGTACAGGGTACAGTCTTTTCAGTGTGGTCGATTTCAACTGTGTAATTAAATTAACCTGAGCACAATGTGCTATTGTTATTGGTAAACGTATTCACAGTTACAAGTCCTTATTTTGACAGCTGATGAAACTAAAAAAAAATTTTTTTTAAGGCAAACTTTGAATTCATAATTTATGTGTAGTGCCTATTCATGTGAATTACACATCTTTATCATGAAAATGGCATTTAAGTCAATCACCTGTAATGTAAATAAAACTCTGTGGGACAGTTATCCTTCATCACAACCGGGTCAGTGATGTGCAGGTTTATCTTTTGTTGCATGCTATGGTCTCTCATGATACTAAGTAATCTTTTTTTTTTAAATCTGTTTGATATTGTTTCCTTCTTTTTGCTATCCTTTTAAAAACTGTTTTTTTTGTGCTTTTTAAGTAGTAAACGTGCCGTGAATTTATTCATACCTTGGTTATTCAGAAACACCGCGTTTACTCATGTCTGTAGAATTACTGAAGGAAAATGCAAAATTACTGAAATTCACATGGAAAACTACTGATCAGTAATGCGTAAGGTAGGCAGGTCTGGTATAATGAACTGGTTTATGCGCAACACACAGATAGGGGAGTACCTGGGAGAAATGCTGTGTAGGCCAGACCATGTTGCCAGTGGTGACTTTCTGCACCTTGTGGTCCAGCCTGCAGACTGCAGTGTCATGCTCAAGGTTAGTGTAACAAGCGTTAATATACCATAGGGTGTCTATGTAACAGTGGACACACAACCTACAGCTTTTGGAACAAAACTCCTTTAATTGTCGCTAATGTTGACTGCTACATTACCAAAGGCCACTTTTTGTTTTTTTATTGATTCACATGCATAGCAGTGTCAGGCTATTTACTTACTCCAACACAATTTTGCAAATCTGTGCAAGATGAATCCTAAATAGTTCAAAAATGACATTTAAAAAAATAATTTGTATTTCTGTTCGTCTAACTGTTTGTCTGCTGTCCGCCATCTGTCTGTGCAAAACTGTAAAGTTGCTAAGTACTTGGAACCTATTTTATGTATCACAACCACATTTGGTAAAATGGTGTATTTCCACGATACCTAAAAAATTATCAGTAACTGACTTCACTTCAAGGTCAAGATCACAGTCAACAAATGTTAGATTAAAAAAATACAAAAAAAACAATTTTTAACAAAATTTGTCTTTTTTTCGAAGTTATTAATGTTCAACATGATTCTTTTAAGCGTGATAGATACCAATGAGACACACATACATTGCAAATTTGGCCAACCTTGCTCCCAAGGTCAAGGTTACTGGAGCTGTCCAGTCGGTTGATATGGATACTTTGAAGTGACCTTGACCTGAAACTATGAGAGATATACAGTCCAAACTTGTTGTATTTAGAGGTAATAGATTGATCTTTCATATTTGTTATGTTTTTATGTTGATCTTGAAGGTCAACATCATTTTAGGCCTTGCAAAAAACATACAAAAATAGGCCATCGTACAGTGGAATTTAACCCATAGTATGTAACAACATTGGGTAATTTGATCAGACATGCATGAGAGGTTATGTGAAGGTCAAGGTCATCTCTAGGTCAAGCTTTTTGGGGCATAATACAACTTATGCTGTAGTCCATGAGTGTTTTTATAGCCAGAAGTCAAGGTCATCTCAAGGTCAAGAGCATTGAAAGATCAAAACTGGTGTTTGAATATTAGTGCTTTTTTGTTCTGGGCACTCATTTTCATTTTAAATATTGCAAGTTCCATAAGGAGCATGTGTCACATGGGCTTTGCCCTTCTAATTAGACAGTATTGTATTATTATTGCATTGTTTCATATTAAATTTGTTATTGTATTGTATTTATTGTATTGTTATTGAATTGTATTGTTATTGTATCGTTATTGAATTGTATTGCTTATTATTGTATTGTATTTGTTATTGTATTTTTAATGAATTGTACTTGTTATTGTATTACATTGAAATTGTTATTGTATTGTTTTGCATTGTATTGTATTATATTGTATTGTATTGTATTGTATTCACTGCTGTATTGTATTGTAAATAAAATAAAATAAAGTAAACGATTTGTATGGAATTGTCACAAAAAAGGTTCAAATGCAGGAGGAACAATAATGACGAGATGTTACACACCAGCAACAGTAGTTTCTTAGTGCCAGGCTTTATAGATGACCCAGTCATGGACAATGTTGATTGACTGTGAGACGTTTTGTGTTTCAAATTATTTATGTCTGTGTGTTTAATTCAGATTATCTACTCCTGTTGCCAAGCGTCAGCCACGTTGTGCAACTACATCTGTGAAACTGAACATCTGGACTCCCTGCTGGAGGTCCTCATGGGCAAGGTACTCATGGCTTTGTTTGTTGGTGGTTCTTGCTGGATTTTTGGGTTATTGGTGTGTTGTGGATTGTTTCTTTGTTTATTGGTTTGATCAGCAAATATTGGGAATGAAGTATTGAGGTGTTTGTTGTTAAAGTGGTTATGCTGATGATGCTGAGGCCATCTGTATCTGTGTATTGTGTTGTTTGCACCCAGGGTCTGGCATAGACCCAATGTTGGACAAACTGGGTGATGGTAATATTGATAATATTGATAGTATGGTTAATATTGTGATGATTGTTTGTGGTGTCAGGTGCCGGTGGTGGATATGGAGGTGAACACAGTGATAGAGACAGTGCTGTACACACTGTGTACGCTGGTCATACAACTACAGCGTTTGCCGGACAGGTAATGGCTTTGGCACCTCATAGTCCTGTCTTTGGATAATGCTTCTATGTCATCTATAACTTGTGACTTTTAACTTGAACATTTTGACTGACTACTTTGGCTGACTGACGTTTACCTTTGGATGACTTTTCCCTTTGGCTGATATTTACCTTTGGCCCCCTTGGCTGATATTTACCTTTGACTGACTTTAACCTTTAACTGACCAACTTATCTTTGGCTGACTGAAGTTTACCTTTGACTGACCAACTTTGACTGACTTAAAAAAACAAACAAAAAACGTTGACTTGTTACCATTGGCTGACTTGACTTTTACCATCAACTGACTGACATTTATCATTGACTGATTGACTGACTAACTTATCATTGGCTGACTCACTGTTACCGAAAATTGACAAGTATTATTTCGAGGTTTATTTCATTTGGTCTTATTTAGGCCTCAATGTGTGTTTGGAACCTGAGATGTTATTGTTTTGTATTGCTCAGGGACTGACAACTAGGCATGCCTGTCCTCTTATACAGTTCATATTCTTATCTCTTCTTTTTTTTTTTTTAATGCCTTTTTTGTGGTAAGCTTGTTGTTCAGTTGTAAGTACTGTGCCTTTTTTGTGGTCAGCTTGTTGATGAGTTGTAAGTACTGTGCCTTTTATGTGGTCAGCTTGTTGATGAGTTGTAAGTACTGTGCCTTTTATGTGGTCAGCTTGTTGTTGAGTTGTACACACTGTGCCTTTTATGTGGTCAGCTTGTTGTTGAGTTGTAAGTACCGTGTCTTTTATGTAGTCAGCTTGTTGATCAGTTGTAAGCGTTGTGACCAAGTGGGCTAAGGCAGGACTAACTTGCCTTGTCCACAGGCCAGAAACCAATGGCGCCTGACAGGTGTGAGTTCGATCCAGCATCTGGGCGTTATGTTTCTCCGAATATTATTTACTTTCGACTCGGGCAACGTCTCTGGGGTTTTCTCCGGGTACTCCGGTTTGCTCCCCCAGCAAAATTTCAAAATCGCAACTAATGTTAGGTAGGTTGGGTTTGGGCGCGCCACAGGCTGCGACTACGCTTTCCCCAGGGGAGGCGGCCCAGAATTTCCCTGTGGAAAAAGAGACAATAGGGTTAAAAAAATAAAAATAAAAAATAAAATAAAAAGGTACTGTGCCTTTTATGTGGTCAGCTTGTTGATCAGTTGTAATTGTACATTTTATTGTGCTGTAACACTGACCCCATGTGTTCCTTATTAGTTCAGTAGGCAATAAAACATTTTGTATGGTTGTGCCCTACAAGGACTTTGTGTCTACCTTCACGGTCAGTTTTGAACCACCACACAGAGTAGCTGACACTGGCCCAGACTTACCATTGCTTCTGTGCTGCTGGTTACCCACACATTGCAAGTTTTCTTCAAGTATTATGTCATCACTTCCACATCGTTTTCCCTGTCCCAAACTAAAATAGAAGGGGAGACTTCAAGGCCTCACTATGTTACGTCACACAGCGTAATAGTTAGGCCGTGAGTTACTGGGCCGATCTGAGCTACGCTGGGTGGACTTCCATCCGTGACTGTGGTTGTACACAGTGATATGATGTTGCGTTGTGTGTTGTGCCGCAGGTTGAACGACGCCTCGCCCATGCTGGTCTCCGTCTTCCTGGACTCCACTCTGGCCAGTCACACCGTGGGTCTTCTTTTTCATTTAACATTAGTCCTTCGTCTATTATTTCGTACACTGTGGCTGATGTAATCATGGTTGAACTGCAATCAAAAAATCACAGAGAACTGCAACCATTCTGCCATGTTATTCTTAAAATAAAATAAAAATTACATGAAAGAAAAAATCTTCTGTTTTGTTTATATTAGCATTTGCTTAGTTCATGATGATAATGACGTTAATGATGATGCCGATGATGGTGTTATGTAACAGGCAGCAGCTGCACTGTTGTTTGGGCAGTTGGTGGGGAGCGGCATGTCATGTGAAGTTCAGCCAGAAGAAATGCTACAGGCCTGTCTCTCCGTTTTCACTGATTTGGCTGAAGTGAGTACAGCCCATCCCCAAATCCTTCCTCTCCCTTCTTTGTGGGTTAACTTAGTTCTACAGTGAGGTCAATAAATCTGATGATGAGTCAGGTGTGGGGGGTTTGGATTTTTGAATGTGATTCTTGGATCAACTGATGCCAAGTGTTTTGTTTATGACTTGTTGCATACTCACTGGAAGCAGACATTCTGGCATTTGGATATGCTTTCCCACAGGCACAGTGGTGGAAGGAAATACAAGTCAAATACAGGTGTAATGCAGTATAGGAACTGTCTAGTGGTATATACTGTGAAAAAAGTTCAGGCAAACCTTTGAGACCCTCGCATGCACCCTTTATGTATATGTGTGTTTGAATGCATGTATGTGTGTGTATGTAGGCCTATGTTTGAGTGACTCCATGTATGTATGTGCATACAATGCTAACAGATAGATACTGTGTGCGATAGGTGTGTGTACGATGTCCATTTGACTATGGGATTCTGGACGGGCTGCTGCTGTTGCTGAGAGAGCTGGTGCCCCAAGTGGACATGCCTGTAGCACAGCTCTACATCGACACCGGCATCTGGGGCAGCATGTGGCACCGCGTCGCTCAAGCCCTGCAGGTATTTAGCCTATTGACTTGGACTGAATTGTTGCATAGATTTAACTCTAGTGTTACAACCTATGCTGAGTCCTGCAAGTGCCGCACACATAAACCTACCCCCAGCTAGCCACAGGTCCTGTTCCCCCTGTATTTTTGAAGGTGGCTCCATTGTGTGGAGGGTTGTTATTAATTGTTCTTGGTCAACAAGGCCATGGCCAGTTTCAGGATCTAACTCAAGCCTCCTAAGGTGCCAACTTGTTGTTTAATGTGCACCGCCTAACTCCCCATACAACTTAGTGATCCTCAACGGTTGGGAGGGCATGACAAGAACTTTGCTCTGCCATCCAAATGTCACACTATACTGGTCCAGCGACGTTCCTTCACCCATGTTTACAGCCCACAGCTACACTAGGGTCAAACGTTGACAGAATAATCTCCCGTCCCAATGGTGCTTATAGGAACTAGTGCGTGCTGGGTATGATTAATGTAACCCGCCACTCACTCATCTAGGACAGGAGCATCAGGATCTTTCAAGTGATGGAATGTATGCTTGCACAGACTCATTGAATATTCGTTTGCCCCTAGGTGACCTCTCCCAGCAGCCAGTTGCCCATTCACGACATAGAGGTAGACAATGGTGGCGGTGGTGATGTGACGTCGCACAAGCAGTTTGTACCTCCTGACTGGGACCTGATGTCTCCACAAGGCCTGATGGCTGTGCTGCAGATCGCCGTCTCCGTCTTCACGAAGGTAACCAGTCTACAATGGTTGATGTCATTTTTGATGTCATTATCATCATAGTTGGTGTTATTATCATCTTCATCATCATTATCTTCATCTTCATCCTTATCAGCTGGATCATTGTGATCATCATCATCATCAGGTCATATCTTGATGACAGCTTTACTGCTCACCCTGTTATCTTCCGTATGATTGTTGACCTTTTGTTATATTTATGTATGTATGAATTTAGTTGTGTACTTCTTTGTGCAACAGGAGACATACCAATGTCTGCCCAATTTGTCAACGTCAGACAGTATATTGATGCTGACCTTGGTACACCTGCTACATCCTTCCTTCATGGACACCATCTCTGACAGGTACACACCCGTGGATACTAAATATGTTCCAGAACTGTATAGACAGGTTATTTAAAGATAGCATCTACTCCATCAATTTGGAGTCTAAAAGGTTATCACCCTCTCTCCCCTTTCCCCCCACACCCCTCCACCACTGTGGGTGTGTCGGGGGTTTCATTATAAATAGTATCCCCACTTTCTGGAAATTTAGTGCTTTAAATTCCCACTGTTGCTGTCTTTCTCATTTGTTCTTTCTCATTTCTACTCTGTTCTGTCAATCTACTATACTATCTTCTTCTTCGCTAGACTAGTCACCTACCTTTTTTCTGGAAAACTCTTCCGGGACAAGACTCCTCATTTGTGTATGAGGTCTGTTGGATCAGCTTGGGAATATTGTACACTTTCTGCCAAATGGTCACCGGGGCTTCCTATGATGTTATTATTTAGCAATGTAGGCATTTTATATGTATGTATTTTGTTAATATTGTATAATGATGTTTGTATTCTATTTTGTTTTTGTAAACGGGGGTTTGATAAATTAGAGTATAGCCTCAGCGTCTCCTGCGTGGGATGTCTTTATTGTAAAGTGACCGGCTGGTAGATTGCCGCCTTCAGTGTTACCACTAGGGTTGTTTCGGCAGATCTTTTATGCAGATCAGGGGCGAGTCCTCTTTCACTTCTCTGGTC
The DNA here is from genome assembly GCA_036898135.1 of Oncomelania hupensis. Lineage (NCBI taxonomy): Eukaryota > Metazoa > Mollusca > Gastropoda > Littorinimorpha > Pomatiopsidae > Oncomelania > Oncomelania hupensis. Next base: position 66,318,430 of record CM072521.1, on the reverse strand, counting down.
CTGATTTGGCTCAAACCTAAAGCAATAACCATGTTATGTAATGTAATGTCTAAAAGGTTATGAATTGGTAGGCATCGAGGCCAGGGGTCTGGGTCTTGAGACCCTTATCAAGATTTAATATGAGGGCCAAAGGCTGTTAGCCTATATGGCGAACTATGCTATGGTATGTGCAAAACACTCACAAGAAATCATGCATCCCTTAAATGAAACATTCTTCTTCAATTTAATAAATTTGGTTTCAGTTCAATATTAATATTTTGTCGTTTTAGATGAAAAAAAATTGTGTGTGTGTATGGGTGATGTATTATGCAGAGTTGCCTCTCTTGAACTGCATTTTTCTCATTAGGCAATGTGAAGGTCTGCCTGAAAAAGGGTTAAGCTACAGCTAACCACTGAAACCAAGCTCTGACATCTTCATTTTCCTGTTTGTACCACTCAGATACTGCCTATGTTCTTCCTCCTCTATTATACTGGTTCTGCACTAAACCACACTTTATGCATTATTTATAGGAAACCACTTTGAAAAACACAAACAGGGGACTGCTCTGTTTGGTTTGGTCTTTGTGAAATAAAGCATTGACTTTGCTGCTCTTTGATATCACCATCCAGAAGTAAATCGGCTGTTATTCCATCGCAAGTAGGAATCAGTAAGGCCAGCATTATTTTGGGGTGGCAGTTTGTTTTTCCAAGTGTGTAGTAAAATTCATACCTATTTTGTTGAGGGTCTCCATCTACCACTCCCCTCCCCCCCACCCCTCCACCAACCCCATCCCCTTGTCAGCGATGAGTGTAATGGTAATGTCCACCTAAATGCTTCAGGTATGGTGAGGAAGGGAAGCAACTGCGCGAGGACATTTTGCTGGCTGTGACACAACTGGCCTGCTTCCCCTTTGCTGTAGACATCAACGACGACTTACTGGGTGAAATTCAGATGTAAGTTCTCTTTTCTCAGGGGATACTTTATGACTTTTTTTTTTTGAGGCACCTCAGAAATTTTTTATTCTCTCCGGATCATGATGTGTTCTTTTTGATGATAGAAATTCCAGCTGCATCGATCAGCATGAATGTGGATTTGGTACACATGTTATTCAATGCAGTACAACCTAATGTTTTATAAAAACCAGAAATTTGCCTTTTTGGCTTGCCATTCACATATGTAACAAAATGTGAAAACAGACTGACAAACAATGACATTTAACAATGTTGTTTATAAATAAATTACATAACATATGCATGCATTTATATTTAACCAGAGCTTATTCTAGGGCGCGGGATGCGCGGGATCACGCACAAAAAGTTCTTTTCCCGCAAAGAAATTCGATGAGCGCGTTCGCGATCCCGCGGAGATTGGAAATATCCCGCTACATGTCTTGATCGAAGCGGGCTTTACTGTGACGTTTCTGTCGTCTGCTAGGGCGTAGCGGAAACTGGAGTTAAACGGAAGTTGCTCTCTTGTATATGCGATGTGTCTCAAATTTTCATTGGCCGATGCTATTCTTTTTGACCAATCACCTTTCTTCTGAGTGTGGCATCGATGAACCTGACCGGTTGGAACTGGTTTACAATCAGAATAAAGCGCACGCTTTTCGACTTCGAATTCAGTGGAGGAACTGTGAAGAAAACAGTCACACTGTTTTCCCATGACTGATCTTCTAAAATAGCAGAGCTTTTATGCAACAGATGTGAAAGCAAGGTTACAGATACCAGTTTGTGATATATTTTGTCTGCGATTTGTGTGTGCTTACTGTTTGGAGAGAATGCGACACTTGACTGTTTCACAGTTTATCCGGGAACATCAGGGGAGAAAACAGATATGGATATTTGTTTGTGTGTACACCCTATATATGCCGAGAAGACGCCCCCACTGTTTTGGTCAGAGGGGGGCCTAATCCCCCCCCTTTTTTCAAGGAAGGGGGGCCTGCCCCCACTTCTTCAAAATCCTAGAATAAGCTCTGTTTAACATAAAATAGAACACTTGGAAGTGGCCTAGTTAATGTTATGATGTAGTGTTCTTCTTGTAAAAAGAAGACTTAACTCCCAGATGTGGTTGTGTGGAGCAAGCATTTGGGAGGCTGACAGATTTGAACGCAGATGAAAACATCACACACAACACTACTCTGATAGGCATGTTGCATGCAGGTGTCTGTATTCATCAGACCTGCTGCCTCGCCTGCTAGCGGCCAGCTTCAAGTACCTGAGCGGAGAGATGCTGGAGACACCTGTTGGCCTCATGACGCGCCTGGTGCTGGGCAACAACATCTTTGTACAGCAGTTTGCCAATGCAGTCAAAGAACTCAAGGTAATGACCAGAGCAGACCTTAATTTCTCCTGACACTGCGTGATCATGAGGAGCTCAGCTGACATTAGAAGACATAAGACCAGTTAGTGTCAAGCAATGGGCCATTGCAAGCTGTTGTCATCATAGCAAGATGAAATCACAGATCAACAATTACATTCTATTCAATTACATTCTACCATTGTAAGGATCACAGGAGGCACTGTGGTCTAATGGTAGTGCTTCGGCTTGCGGATCTGAAGGTCCCGGGTTCGAGCCCTGGCCGGGCCATTGTGTTGTGTCCCTGGGAAAGACACTTTACTCCTGTTCTCCTACTCCTTCGGATGAGAGTATAAACCGAGGTCTAGTCTGTGTCGCATACATTCCATCATAACAGACTTTAAAGATCCTGACGCTCATGTCCTAGACGGGTGAGTGCTGGTGACAAGAACACACCTAGCATGCACCTAGGTCCTTCTCCCCCTTCTCTGGCTGCCCAGGATTGTGCTCAGTTGTCCGGGCGTCAGACCATGCGCCCAAAGGCTGCGGGTGGGCATCTCGGGCGGCTTGAGTTAGATCCTGTATCGGCCAGCGCCTTGAGCAGCTCTTGAGCTGGAAAAGCGCTATATAAGAACGGTTAAATAAATAAATACACGTTGTTTGATGCTAATACAGGACTATTTACAATACATCTTATTTGATGCTAATACAGGACTATTTACAATACATCTTATTTGATGCTAATACAGGATTATTTACAGTACATCTTATTTGATGCTAATACAGGACTATTTACAATACATCTTATTTGATGCTAATACAGGACTATTTACAATACATCTTATTTGATGCTAATACAGGACTATTTACAATACATTTTATTTGATGCTAATACAGGACTATTTACAATACATTTTATTTGATGCTAATACAGGACTATTTACAGTACATCTTATTTGATGCTAATACAGGACTATTTACAATACATTTTATTTGATGCTAATACAGGATTATTTACAGTACATCTTATTTGATGCTAATACAGGACTATTTACAATACATCTTATTTGATGCTAATACAGGACTATTTACAATACATTTTATTTGATGCTAATACAGGACTATTTACAATACATCTTATTTGATGCTAATACAGGACTATTTACAATACATCTTATTTGATGCTAATACAGGACTATTTACAATACACATTGTTTGATACAAATACAGGACTATGATTGCTATGCTGCTTCACCAAGGCAAAATCCTTTTTGTATTAATTGGAATAAAGTTTGCTTGGCTTGCAGTGCAGCAGCTACCTGTGTCAGTGCATCATGGGAGACAACTCACTGTCAGTGGTGTGTGACACCGTGTCCATCATCTCTCACCTAGTCAGAACATCACCTGAACACCTCAAGCTGGTCATCTCCATACTTAAAGGGCCCAAAGGTCAGTGAACATGGGGGTCAAAGGTCAGTACTGATAAGGGACTAAGAAAGTAGTAGTAATAACTTGTCATCTCCATACTTCCCTCTTGGTGACCTATAAGGTTTTCTGTACATTTGTGCCTGTATCCTGTAAGGATTTCAAGTTTATTGCAATAAATTGGGTTATGAATTTGAAAAAATTGCAAAAAAATTATTTATTATTCATATTTTAGGATATGTTTACAAAATGGTTATTCTATGTACCCAAAGAACCATTTTGACTTTAGTACTATTTTTACCTGTTGGAATCTTGTAATTAAATCATAATTACAGGTATTTTATGGACTATGTTAATAAAACAACAACAAGACAGTGTGGATTGCATGTGAATGTGTGCACAGTCAACACAGACAAGAAAACTCACTCTGGTTGTCTACACCAAGTCCTTGTGCTCTTTCAGCAATAAGCTGATCGATAAGATTGTGCTCTTTCAGCAATAAGCTGATCGATAAGATTACAAAACTCACTATCACTGTCGGAGCTATCCCCTGCCATCATGGCCGAAAATTTTGCAAGCTCAAACCTCAAACAAAATCGTTAAAAAAGTACACAAAACCACGTCAAACTTGCGAAAACGATAGCGGAAAACACATGCGAACCTTTCCGGAAGTTGACTAAACCTTCTCTCATGCACTGGAGTGTTCCTATTTCCTGTGATGTCATTACTAAAACGTGCACTAACGAGGCGCGCATTACCGCGCATTACCGCGCTTCAGGGATAGGGGCGAGGCACGCATTACCGCACGCTAGAAGTTAAAGGGCCCAAAGGTCAGTGATCATGGGGGTCAAAGGTCAGTGATCATGGGGGTCAAAGGTCAGTGATCATGGGGGTCAAAGGTCAGAGCCGATAAGAGACTAAGAAAGTAGTAGTAGTAGCAGTTTGTCATCTCCATACTTAAAGGGCCTAACGGTCAGTGATCTAAATCAGGTCAAAGGTCAGAGCTGATAAGGGACTAAGAAAATTGTAGTAGCAATAGTAGTAGGAGGAGGTTATTTATATACAGCGCTTAAACATGTCAGATTTGATGTTTTTATCCCTGTGTTGTAATTGTGATAGCTGTAACAACCTGTCATCATTGATGGGTCATCATTGACAATTTTGTAACAGGGCTGAGTGATGATTGGTAGTAACCCTGTGTACTATTTCAGCTGACTACAGCGTACTGACAACACTGATGAGTCACAGCTCGGCGGTGGTGAAGTCTCGAACCTGCAGCCTGCTGGGGAATCTGATGAAACACGACACGCAGGTGTACCCTGTGCTCAACCAGAGGTACTCGCCGCTCTCTAAACAATGCAGTACAATACAGTACAATACAGTACAATACAGTACAATACGATCAGATATGAAGCGACGAGGCACCACGCAAAAACTCTACAGTACAAATCACAATACAATATTTATGTTTTCAATGTTATAGAGGTGTTTTGCTGGTCAATACAGGATGTAACTCAAGCAGCCCAAGGCGCTGGTCAATACAGGATGTAACTCAAGCAGCTGAATGTGCTGGTCAATACAGGATGTAACTCAAGCAGCTGAATGTGCTGGTCAATACAGGATGTAACTCAAGCAGCTGAATGTGCTGGTCAATACAGGATGTAACTCAAGCAGCTGAATGTGCTGGTCAATACAGGATGTAACTCAAGCAGCTGAATGTGCTGGTCAATACAGGATGTAACTCAAGCAGCTGTAGGCGCTGGTCAATACAGGATGTAACTCAAGCAGCCCAAGGTGCTGATCAATACAGGATGTAACTCAAGCAGCTGAATGTGCTGGTCAATACAGGATGTAACTCAAGCAGCTGAATGTGCTGGTCAATACAGGATGTAACTCAAGCAGCCCAAGGTGCTGGTCAATACAGGATGTAACTCAAGCAGCCCAAGGCGCTGGTCAATACAGGATGTAACTCAAGCAGCCCAAGGTGCTGGTCAATACAGGATGTAACTCAAGCAGCTGTAGGCGCTGGTCAATACAGGATGTAACTCAAGCAGCCCAAGGCGCTGGTCAATACAGGATGTAACTCAAGCAGCTGTAGGCGCTGGTCAATACAGGATGTAACTCAAGCAGCTGTAGGCGCTGGTCAATACAGGATGTAACTCAAGCAGCCCAAGGCTCTGGTCAATACAGGATGTAACTCAAGCAGCTGTAGGCGCTGGTCAATACAGGATGTAACTCAAGCAGCTGAATGTGCTGGTCAATACAGGATGTAACTCAAGCAGCTGAATGTGCTGGTCAATACAGGATGTAACTCAAGCAGCCCAAGGTGCTGGTCAATACAGGATGTAACTCAAGCAGCTGAATGTGCTGGTCAATACAGGATGTAACTCAAGCAGCTGAATGTGCTGGTCAATACAGGATGTAACTCAAGCAGCTGAATGTGCTGGTCAATACAGGATGTAACTCAAGCAGCTGAATGTGCTGGTCAATACAGGATGTAACTCAAGCAGCTGTAGGCGCTGGTCAATACAGGATGTAACTCAAGCAGCTGTAGGCGCTGGTCAATACAGGATGTAACTCAAGCAGCTGAATGTGCTGGTCAATACAGGATGTAACTCAAGCAGCTGTAGGCGCTGGTCAATACAGGATGTAACTCAAGCAGCTGAATGTGCTGGTCAATACAGGATGTAACTCAAGCAGCTGAATGTGCTGGTCAATACAGGATGTAACTCAAGCAGCCCAAGGCGCTGGTCAATACAGGATGTAACTCAAGCAGCTGAATGTGCTGGTCAATACAGGATGTAACTCAAGCAGCTGAATGTGCTGGTCAATACAGGATGTAACTCAAGCAGCCCAAGGTGCTGGTCAATACAGGATGTAACTCAAGCAGCCCAAGGTGCCAACTTGCTGCCTTAGGCACATGGCCTGACACCCATCACAACTGAGCACAATCCTGGGTGACCGGGAATGGAAAGAGACCTAGTGCTTGCTGGGTGTATTTAAGGACATGGGCGTCAGGATCTTTAAAATCCCTGCGATGGAAAGTGTGCATGCTGAGACTAAACATGGGTTTATACTCTCCCAAGTAGTGCTGCGTGTGAGGTTGTTGACCAGTGACGGGGCTTTTCCTTGTCCAATGTTTGCTGTTGTCGCTTGGTACAATAGATCCTATCTCCAGTCTGAACTTCTTGACACTGATGGTAGTCCATATTGAGTGTTGTATCTGATGAGTTTTGAGAATGCAGAGATGTTAAATTGTGTGTACATGAAAAGATGTTAAAATAACACGCTGACTTGTGTTGTGTGTGACAGAGAGAAGATCCTCAAGACCTTGATCACCTGTTTGCACGATGAGGATGGCAATGTTAGAAAGGTCAGGCCGTCTCAGATATTTATTTATTTATTTATATCATATCTATCCTATCCTATCCCGTAACTCGGAAGTCTTGGCATGGCTGAAACAGCCTTGTGTTAAAGTTAACTCTGTCAGCAGCAGCAAGCTATTTTTAACCACGCAAGGCCACCCCCTTGCTCAAAGCAAGCACGCTCTTTTTTTGCTCACAGAGCAAAGAATGTGTCTTGCTCATGCTCTGTAATTGTACGCTCAAAATGTGATCGTTTTATGTGAAATGTCCATGTTATTGTGGTAATCTTTTGTATTTAATTACTTTCATATCTAAGCTTTGCGTTGGTGCAAACTAGAACCACAAAGTCGATTTTGTTTGTGTTATATTTAATTCGATTTGACTGTTTGTAGCTATCGTTCCTGCACTATAAGCTGACTTGAACTGGATCGGTTTTCGAGTGTGTATACGCGTTGTAATTACACGTTCTGATCATTTAAAACCATCTGACATTGTTCACCATTTGAAGTCACTTGGTACAAAGCTTGAACTTTCTAGTAATGTGGTCGATATTTATGAACCCCTTCTTGTGTTTGGTTGCTGGTGCCCCTGTAATTGCAGGAAATTAACGAAACACGCATGCTAATGCTGGCCACAGGCACATATTGTTGCCGGCCCCCTACAGATCTTTGCTGCATGCAGTCAAGCCCGGAATGTTACCGCACTTCGTTACCGCGTGTATGCTTTGTCTTTAATGTCAGGCATATGGGAATTTCCGTCTTTTTTCCGGAAATTTGAAAAACCTCGGCAAGTGCTACAGAAAATACGGATACTTGTTTCATGGTCCAGAAATACATAGAAACAACAATTGGAAAAAATATCGAACTCGTTGGCCTGTGGTAATGCACCGCGAGACCTTTTTCCGAAGACGGCCGAACCCGGTTTAATGGCGCAATGCGCATTCGCAGTAGAGACACGTGGCATTGAAGTTTCCGGTAGAGGCACCGGAGTTGCCGAACCAGTTTTTGCACAGTCGCAGTAAAGATCGGTGCTCGTGAGACAGAATTCAAAACATGGCGTCCAAACGAATGGCTAAGCAAAGTGATTGTGAATCTGAATCTTCAAAGAAACCGCGCCAGGGGCAGACATTTCTTGCCTTGTATTCGGAAAAGTGTCCCTTCGTTATTCACGGCAGCACTGACTCAAAAGTACGATTTGTGCCAACCAGTTTGGCATCTCCGCCGGTGATATGATTGACATCAACTGATCAAGCGGCACGCGGAAGGCCCACAGCATATCAAGAATTACGAGGCTTTGGAAAAGAAAAAGAAAATTGTGGCAGCAAACCAATCTATCTTCGCATAATATCAAAAAGGATGAGTGCAAAAACAATAGGTAATATAAGTAAATACGGAAATCGTAACAGTAATACTGACATTTGAAAAAGCTAATACGGAAATTTCAAATTGAGGGTAGGCATGCCTGTAATGTGTTTTGTTTGTTTTGTTTTGTTGTGTTTTTTCTTTCTTCCTATTCTTTACTTGTTATGTCTCATTTGTTTTAAGCTTTGTTTTAAGCTTTGTTTTGTGAAGTCCTTTAAAACTGAACTGTATTTACCCTTTGATTGTGCGTTTACATTTAGTTTATGTGTATGTGTGTGCTGTGTGTGCATCGCTCTCTCTCTCTCTCTCTCTCTCTCTCTCTCTCTCTCTCTCTCTCTCTCTCTCTCTCTCTCTCTCTCTCTCTCTCTCTCTTTATAAAGTGAATGCATGTCTCCATTGAAAAAACCCGAACAACTATTGTGTTGCTATCTTGTAAGCTGTTGTACTTTGAAATGTGTGTTTTTTCATTGTAAATTGGCATGTTGTTTTGTAAAAAAAAAAAAAAAAAGATTTTATTTGCATTGCTTCATGTCTTGTAAATTGTGCTGTATTGGATGAGGTTTTAAATGTATTCTCGTTTGTTTGGGCTCTCTCGTGAATAGTAAATAGTGGATGAGTTTTTAAAATACATTCAGTTTCAACAGTAATTTTTGTTAGGCATAAAATACTTATGTAGCGAGCAAAAATAGTTTCTAATAGCATGCGGGACAACTGTCATGTATGTCTAAAATGTACAAGAAAATCTTAAGAGAGGGCGGTTCGTTAAAGTCTGGCTAGCTTGCGGCAACGGGCTTGGCTAAAATAATGATAAGCTCCACAAACTACTAAAGGCAAGTGCCAGTTGGATAGACTACGCTATGCACAGCCAGCGTCTGGGTACTGGCTACAAGCAGTTCAGCCAGCAATACGGGACGGAACAAGGGTTATTTTTAGCCATAGCCTGACAGTGCTGCATATAAACAGCCGTGTTTGGGGATCCACAGATGATCGTTTAACCAGCATACTCCATCTTTCTCTGTCCTCAGCAACCCTCATGGCTTCACTCAGTGTTAATCCAGTCCATTCTCGAATGTTGTCATTACAACATTATATCATACTATATTGTTCCATGATCAAACATATCCCTATTCAAATTCTGATTCAGTTAGTATAAATCCTCCATTTTATGTATTTCAGGATGTGTTTATTAATTAATTAATTATTTAACATTTATTTATTAATTTATTTATCTGTTTATTTATCTGTTTATTTATTTATATATCTATTAATTGTATGTATATTCTACTTTTATGTAGTAGAAGTGCATGTATGCAATAGCCAAAGTAACTTGCTTCCATGACCAAATCCCAATTCTAGCTCTGATTCAGTTAGTATAGAATTATCTGTTTTATTGTTTATTTTATTTTATTTATTTATGTCTTACTTTGCAGGTAGCAATTGGCAAAGATCTGTTATTTCAGTGATCAAACTCTCCCTGTCTAGTTTTGATCCAGTTAGTATAAATCCTCCATTTTATGTATTTCCCATTGTGTTTGTTTATTTTATTTTATTTATTTATTTATTTATATCGTATTTTGCTGATAGCAATTCACAAAGATGTTATTTCCGTGATCGAACACTCCAAAACACTTCCAGTCAAGTTCTGATTCAGTTAGTATAAAATATCCAGTTTATGTTTGTGCTCATGTGCTTGTGGATTGATTGATTTATTGTGCTAATTTAATTAATTAATTTAACTGATTAATTCAGTTGTTTATTTATTTATGAATTTTATTTTATTCGTTTATTTATTTATTTATTTTGTTGGTTGTGCAGGGAGCAGTGTATGCTATAGGAAATGCCACATACCATTCTGGCATGTTGTACCCGCGTCTCAAACACGCCATACCAGCGCTGGTTCAGCTGCTGAGGGACCCACAGACCAAGACCAGAGCCAATGCCGCAAGTAAGTCATAGCAGTCACGCTGGTGTCTTAGCTAATGTTGAGATGTACAAGCAGTCCTGTTGTTGTCATAGTTAATGCTGTGATGTAAAAGCAGTCATTTTGTTGTCATCATAGTTATTGCAGTGATGTATAAGCAGTCGTGTTGTTGTCATGTATAAGCAGTCGTGTTGTTGTCATAGTTAATGTTGTGATGTAAAAGCAGTCGTATTGTGTAGTCATGTTGTTTTCATAGTTAATGTTGTGATGTAAAAGCAGTCATGTTGTTTTCATAGTTAATGTTGTGATGTAAAAGCAGTCATGTTGTTTTCATAGTTAATGTTGTGATGTAAAAGCAGTCAAGTTGTTGTCATAGTTAATGTTGTGATGTATAAGCAGTCGTATTGTGTAGTCATGTTGTTGTCATAGTTAATGTTGTGATGTAAAAGCAGTCAAGTTGTTGTCATAGTTAATGTTGTGATGTAAAAGCAGTCATGTTGTTGTCATAGTTAATGTTGTGATGTAAAAGCAGTCAAGTTGTTGTCATAGTTAATGTTGTGATGTATAAGCAGTCATATTGTGTAGTCATGTTGTTGTCATATTTAATGTTGTGATATAAAAGCAGTCAAGTTGTTGTCATAGTTAATGTTGTGATGTAAAAGCTGTCATGTTGTTGTCATAGTTAATGTCGTGATGTATAAGCAGTCAAGTTGTTGTCATAGTTAATGTTGTGATGTAAAAGCAGTCATGTTGTTGTCATAGTTAATGTTGTGATGTAAAAGCAGTCATGTTGTTGTCATATTTAATGTTGTGATGTAAAAGCAGTCATGTTGTTGTCATAGTTAATGTTGTGATGTAAAAGCAGTCATGTTGTTGTCATAGTTAATGTTGTGATGTAAAAGCTGTCATATTGTGTAGTCATGTTGTTGTCATAGTTAATGTTGTGATGTAAAAGCAGTCATGTTGTTGTCATAGTTAATGTTGTGATGTAAAAGCTGTCATGTTGTTGTCATAGTTAATGTTGTGATGTAAAAGCAGTCATATTGTGTAGTTATGTTGTTGTCATAGTTAATGTTGTGATGTAAAAGCAGTCATGTTGTGTAGTCATGTTGTCATAGTTAATGTTGTGATGTAAAAGCAGTCATATTGTGTAGTCATGTTGTTGTCATAGTTAATGTTGTGATGTAAAAGCAGTCATATTGTGTAGTCATGTTGTTGTCATAGTTAATGTTGTGATGTAAAAGCAGTCATGTTGTTGTCATAGTTAATGTTGTGATGTAAAAGCAGTCATGTTGTTGTCATAGTTAATGTTGTGATGTAAAAGCAGTCATGTTGTTGTCATAGTTAATGTTGTGATGTAAAAGCAGTCATGTTGTTGTCATATTTAATGTTGTGATGTAAAAGCAGTCATGTTGTTGTCATAGTTAATGTTGTGATGTAAAAGCAGTCATGTTGTTGTCATAGTTAATGTTGTGATGTAAAAGCTGTCATATTGTGTAGTCATGTTGTTGTCATAGTTAATGTTGTGATGTAAAAGCAGTCATGTTGTTGTCATAGTTAATGTTGTGATGTAAAAGCTGTCATGTTGTTGTCATAGTTAATGTTGTGATGTAAAAGCAGTCATATTGTGTAGTTATGTTGTTGTCATAGTTAATGTTGTGATGTAAAAGCAGTCATGTTGTGTAGTCATGTTGTCATAGTTAATGTTGTGATGTAAAAGCAGTCATATTGTGTAGTCACGTTGTTGTCATAGTTAATGTTGTGATGTAAAAGCAGTCATATTGTGTAGTCATGTTGTTGTCATAGTTAATGTTGTGATGTAAAAGCAGTCATGTTGTTGTCATAGTTAATGTTGTGATGTAAAAGCAGTCATGTTGTTGTCATAGTTAATGTTGTGATGTAAAAGCAGTCATGTTGTTGTCATAGTTAATGTTGTGATGTAAGGCTGCTGGGCCATAGAACCTCACGCCTCAGGCCTCACGCCTCACGTCTCACGCCTCACGCGTGAAGATAAAAATGAACAGACATGGTATCACTTGGCGTGGGCCATACAACTTCACACACGCCTCACGCCTCACGCTACACGTGTGAAGAGAAAAGTGAGCATGCCCACTTTTTTCGATGCGTGTAGTCACGTTCTAGCTTACCAAAGTGGTCAGACACAAGAAATTAGATCTACCTGGATGGTAAAATGGATGACTTTAGAGTAAATTTATTCGAGTTGGTCCAGGCAAGGCCTCTTCTCTGGGACTCACATGTTTCGGATTACAAAGATGAAGACCAGAGAGCACAAGTTTGGGAGGAATTGAAAAAACTTGTAAATACACCCAAAGGTAACTTTTATACGATTTATTTATTTATTTATTTACTGTAATTCATAACAATGTCAACCAAAAGGTGGCAGACTTATCTTAAAGCTTGTACACATGTATCCAATTTTCGAGATCTAATCTCAAAAGCACAAAATTCAATACAACTTGTCTTTTCCATTTCTTTTCATCTTATTTCTCAATCTCAATTAATCAACACAAAACTGACGCATGAAACGTGAAGCGTGTAGCGTGTGGCATGAAGTCCTATGGCCCAGAGCATGAAACGTGAAGCGTGTGGCGTGAGGCGTGAGGTTCTATGGCCCAGCAGCCTAAAAGCAGTCATATTGTGTAATGTTGTTGTCATAGTGTTGTGATGTAAAAGCAGTCATATTGTGTAGTCACGTTGTTGTCATAGTTAATGTTGTGATGTAAAAGCAGTCATATTGTGTAGTCATGTTGTTGTCATAGTTAATGTTGTGATGTAAAAGCAGTCATGTACTGTTCTCATAGTTAATGTGATGTAAAAGCAGTCATATTGTGTAGTCACGTTGTTGTCATAGTTAATGTTGTGATGTAAAAGCAGTCATATTGTGTAGTCACGTTGTTGTCATAGTTAATGTTGTGATGTAAAAGCAGTCATGTACTGATGTCATAGTTAATGTTGTGATGTAAAAGCAGTGATGTACTGATGTAGTTGTCTTAAAGAATACTGCCATGTAGGGGAGGTATCTCTAGTTGCTCCCGGTATTGTTGATCTCATAGTTTCGGTCTACTTTACTCCATCTTAAATGCCCACATTACTGATACTGCTGTATTTAGCCAACCATCAGACATGTTTGTACATGATTAGGTGTGTTTCAAATAGTGGCAGTTAATTGTCAGTTGTAAAAAAAAAAGAATGGTGTGAATGTACGAAGGATGTGTGGTGGTGGTGGTGTCATTTGTGTATGGGCCGTCTTTTTCCTTCATTTATTGGATCAAATCTGTACTAACTTATCAACTAAAAGTTAGGGCTGACAGTCCATGAACCAACGGACACAAGTGTACAGTAGTGATAGCTAATATATTGCAATGTACCTGAAATATTACTAGGAGAAAGTAGCTCGATCGGACTGAAAGTTTTATTATTAATCTATCACGACATCTAGAAAGCCCCTTCCCCTGTCTTAACAACTGTGTAATCCAATATACAATAGCTATTGTTAAGTTCTAATTAATTGAGTATTATTGATTTATTAATGCTTTTTAATAATTACTATTTCAGGTGCTTGTGGCAATCTGGGAATGCACTCGGCAGTTCTGTGTCCTGACCTGAGAAAATCCAAAGTCTTGGCACAGTAAGTCTTTCTTTCTTTTGTTTCTTCTTTCTTTTTTGACTCACATGCTGAGCAATATGAGTCTATATACTCAAGGTCAAGAGCACAGAAAGATCAAAGTTGGCATTATTTTACATTATAATGCCACCATTTCATTTTGTTTATTCTGGGCACTCATTTTCATGTTAAATATTGCGAGTTCCATAAGGAATGTGAGTCATATGGGTTTTACTCTTCTAGTTTTATTTTTCTGTGAATTATTTTTTTCTTTCTTTCTTTCTTTTTATTTATCTTTCTTTCTTCTTTCTTTTTTACTGTGCATCAACTTTGTTGTAATTGAATGTAACAGCGGTGGTTGTGGTATTGTTATGACAGCTTATTGGAGGTGGCAGCCCATGACTCCCAGCCCTCGGTACAGGTCAGCGCTATCCTGGCCCTCCGCTCTCTCTCTCAGCAAGAGGACCTACGCAAGGTCAGTCTATCAAATGATGTTTAGTTAGATTTTCTTCTTCTTTTTCTTTTTTCTTCTTAGTCAGATTTTCTTCTTCTTTTTATTTTTTCTTCTTGTTTCTTCTTCTTCTTCTTCTCCTTCTTCTTCTTCTTCTTCTTCTTCTTCTTCTTCTTCTTCTTCTTCTTCTTCTTCTTCTTCTTCTTTTGTCTTTTTGCAAATGGCATCAACATGAACATCAAAGTCCAAGGCCAATCCCTCAACACAGTGCATAGCTTCAAATATTTAGGAGCCATTGTATCAGACAATGGGTCCCGGCAGGAAGTCCTCTCCAGGATCGCACAAACAACTGCTGCCCTGACAAGGTTGAAGCCCATTTGGAAAGACAGGACCATCAGTCTACATTACAAGGTAAGGCTGATGCGCTACCTTGTCATCTTCTTCCTACACGCTTGCGAAACATGGATCCTCACAGCAGATCTACAACAACGAATACATAGCATGGAGATGAGGTGCTACAGAAGAATTCTGGACATTTCCTATACCCAGCACATCACCAACGACATAGTCCGACAGACCATCACACAAGCCATTGGACAGCATGATGACCTGCTCTCAGTGGTGAAGAAACTGAAACTTTGATGGTATGGCCACGTCACCAGAGCATCAGGCCTTGCAAAGACCATCTTGCGAGGCACGGTGCAAGGAGGCTGAAGAAGAGGGAGACAGAAGAAGAGGGAGACAGAAAAAGGTGGACTGGCTTTAAAACGGAGAGAAGCCATGAGGGTTGCTGAGGACAGTGAAAGATGGAGCATGTTGGTTAAACGATCATCTGTGTTGCCCCAACGACCTTTTAAGTTAGGGGATAGTATAGGATGTATACTGTGTGTGTGTGTGTGTGTGGACAGTTAAATACTTTATAGCAGCAATTATTTTTAAAATAGAATGTGTGCCTTATACCACCTCAACCCCCACCACTCCCTCCGCCTCCCTCCTCCCCCCATCCTCCCCCCACAAAAAAAAATAAAAAATAAAAAAAGTTAGATTTGTTTAAACTTTGGTTTTCTAGGTACAGAAAGGCTAAATGTTCATTTGCTGTTTTGCATAGCACGCACTGACAACAAGGGGGAGTACACACAGGATTTGTTTGTATAAAATGACAATGATAATTGTTTGTAAGTTTATTGATTATTTATGCATTTATTTACTCATTCTATTATTTATTTAAATTTTTGTCTTCTTCACCCAAGGATCTGATGAATCTGAAGGCGGTGGATCGACTGAGTCAACTGATTGCGACTTCCACCCCGCGGCCTTCCTCTGTGACCCTGCGTCCACAGACGCCCTTGTCACGACCTTCCAGCAGCCTTGCTCACAACGCTCAGAGCTCCGGCATTCACCTAACGCAGCATGCAGACAAGCTGATACGTATCCTGCAAACTAAGACTTGATCTCTATGACTGGGATGGCTTTCCACCATCATTGTTCACTTGTTATCATTACACAAAGCTGAAAGGAAATTCGTTTTGTTCTACCTTTCGCTGGAATCTTGAGCCTCAGGTGCGAGCAGGAACCACAACCAAATTGGCTGTGGGTTATAGTGTTTCGGAATGTGCAGGATTTCTGCGCCATGGTTTCCAGGCAATTAGTGTAACATTGGAGTTGATTTAAATCTACCACAGGCACTGCTCTGGCTAACTGCTCCTGCTCTTTATCAAGTTATAAAATAGAAAAATTAAACATCACATCTTTCTCAGATCTGTTTTGCAGATCTATGGTCTGTCTTGTAGGAAAGCCGTTGATGCAATCTGCTGTTGCCTCTATGTGCTCATGTTTCCTGTGAGGAAGTCAATTCCTGAGAATTGACTGCAGCAAGACTGACACTGATCTTCAAAAACATTTTATAGGCCTAAATACTTATTATACTAACCACATCCACCCCCACACCCCTCTACCTTACCCCACCCCACCCCTCCAACCCTCTCCATATGTATGTGACATTTTATCTTTCATAAGTTACAAACACCCGAATGATCTGTCCATGTGGGTGTTTGTGTTAATGTTGTGTGTGTGCCTGCAGGTATATCAACTTCACCTCATACTACATCATATTTATTTCTTATTTTTAAAAGATTTTGCAATATATAAATGTATTATGTATGATCTATCTATTTATCTATCTATCTATCTATATATATATATCTCCATGTATGATTTTAATGAATAGTATATAATTGTATCAATGTATGATTTTGTCAGCAAGCTACACCACCGCCATGAAGTTTTTACCAACGTAACTTGACTGCAAACAATTTAAAATGTAGTTTTTACCAGTTGATTTTAGCCTAAAGGTAGGCTTTGTTTAAAAAAAAAAAAAAAAAAAAAAAAGATTTAACTGATTTTCACAGACTTTATTTTAGCTTGGATGTCTTCTTCTTGTTGCTGCAGACTACCGCCTTCATTGTAGTGAAGATTGTGTAGTCTTTAGGGTTTCTCCTTACTTTAGGGAGTATGGTGCTGGAAATGACCAAGTTTCTACCCGGATAAACAGCTTACAGGGAACAGCTTAGTTGGAAGGATAGTGGAGAGGTTGTTGTTCAGTGAACAGCTCAGCTAAAAGGGTAGTGGAGAGTTTGCTGTTCAGGGAACAGCTCAGTTGGAAGAGTAGTGGAGAAATTGCTGTTCAAGGAAGGAACAGCTCAGTTGGAAGGGTAGTGGAGAGCTTGCTGTTCAGGGAACAGCTCAGCTGAAATGTTAGTGGAGATTTTGCTGTTCAGGGAACAGCTCAGTTGGAAGGGTAGTGGAGAGCTTGCTGTTCAGGGAATAGCTCAGCTGGAAGGCTAATGGAGAAGCTGCTGTTGAGGGAATAGCTCAGCTGGAAGGCTAATGGAGAAGCTGCTGTTGAGGGAACAGCTCAGCTGGAAGGCTAATGGAGAAGCTGCTGTTGAGGGAACAGTTCAGCTGGAAGGATAATGGAGAAGCTGCTGTTGAAAGAACAGCTCAGCTGGAAGGATAATGGAGAAGCTGCTGTTGAGGGGAAGATGTAGTGAAAGGGGGGGGACAGTGTGTACAGCTGTGGGGTAAAGGAGTGGAGGTTGGTTTTTTATATCTGGGATTTGGACCCTTCCAGGGTAGGGCTGAGAGGGCAACGTCAGCTGGAAGGACATTCCACTCCGCTATTATGGGAAAGACTAGATTGGTACAGCTGAAGTCCACTATTTATGGCCTGACGGAAGGTAAAAATGCCCTGAAGTACAACAGAATGTAGTTCTATTAAACTGTAAATCAATGTCCCAAATGTGTCTTTCTGGCATGGAGATGTGCACTGTGGAAGTAGATACAGGACGGGATAACCAATGGATACATTATGATGTATTGGATGATGAAGGACTGGTCTTTGTTTTGCCTCATATGATTAGTAAATCCACTATAGGTATTTATTTATTTAGTTAGTTTTAAAAAATTATATATTTATGTTTTTATTTATTTATTTTACTGTGATGGATAATATCACAATTTATTTATATTCCAAGTATTAGAATTTATTATAGTTTTGTATGAAGATTGAAATACTGAATAAAGAGCAACTTCTCTTTTAGTGAAGAATTTTGTTAATAAATCCATCAATTTTTGTCTGCAAATTTCCTTTCCAAAATGCCTTTTTTGTGTTTTATTTTATGTTTGACATGCATAGCAATGTGAATCTATGGACACCCCTCCCCCTCTCCTTCCCTCCCGCCTCCCCCCTTTCCACCTCTCCTCCCTCACCTCCCAAAAAAAATCATTTTTTTGCAAATCTGTGCAAGATGAGTCCTAAATAGTTCAAAAATGATATCGAAAACAAAAATGTCCCTTTGTCCGTCTGCCTGTCTGTCCGCCGTCTGTCTGCGCAAAAACTTTAAAGTGGCTAAGTATTCAGAGCCTATTTCAACTTTCACAACCAAACTTGAGACCTAGAAAAAATCAGTGAATGAATGATTTCACTTCAAGGTTACAGGGTCATCAAATGTTGGTTTTAAAAAATGACAGTTTTTCACAAAATGCCACTTTTTTTCCCTAGGTTATTAATATTTGAACTTGTGGTTCTTTGATGCATGACAGATATTAAGGAGACACACATACTATGCACATTTCGTCAACCTCCAGGGTCAAGGTCACTGGAGCTGTCCAAAGTCAGACTAGGTACTTTGAATTGACCTTGATCCTAAACTCTGGTAGATATAAAGTCCAAACTTGTTGTATTTAGAGATGATAGATTGATCTTTCATATGTTCCGTTTTTGGTGTTGATCTTGAAGGTCAGGGTTATTTTAGGCCTTGCAAAACCATTTTTTTTAAAGAGGGTCATCGTACAGTGGAATTGCTGCTTAATTAACTCATAGTATGCAATAACATTGGGTTATTTGATCAGACATGCATGAGAGATCACTTGAGGGTCAAGGTCATCCCAAGGTCAAGGTCATCCCAAGGTCAAGGTCATCCCAAGGTCAAGGTCATCCCAAGGTCAAGGTCACTGAAGGTCATCCCAAGGTCTTTTTTTTTTTTTTTGCATAATACAAATTTTGCTGTAGTTTATTTGATAGTGCATGTGTATTTTACTATTTGGAGCCAGTGGTCTAGGTCATCTCAGGGTCAAAGGTCAAGGGCATAGAAAGATCAAAGTCGGTGTTACTGTGCATTTTAATGACACCGTCTCATTATTTTTTGCAAGCACTATTTTTCATGTTAAATATTGCGAGTTCCATAAGGAGTATGTGAGTCCTATGGCCATTACCCTTTTAGTTGTATTTTACCTGTAAGATTTCCTTTTGTTTCTTCCAATGATGTAAAGTTGGTTGTGATGCTTTTGTGTTTGTTACATTGTTTTATGACAACTGTATGATGCAGCAATGTTGCACAGTTTTATTATTGTTCCTTGATGAAACATATTCTGTTTGAATTATGATTTTAACATGTTACGTTGAAACGTGAACGAAAGTATGTAGGAAGCGCGCACAATAGATCTAATCGTTTCGTTTTGCAAAGTATTCAATAATGGTGTTTATTTACCTTTGATTTGAGTTTGCATTGTTGTTAGGAGAGGCTTTGTATAACGTTGATAATTTGCGTTAGTCGATATTATTTGAGAATCTTCTGGATATGCGTGTTTACTCTTGATAGAATTTTCCCGATGGATATCGAAGGTCGTGAATGTTCCCGGAAGTAGAGAAAATGTGTATTGACGTAAGTCAGTGATGACGATCTTTTATTCGATTGGTGGCAGTACGTCATTTTCTACCATGTACGAAATCTTTCCGGAAAAGAGAGAGGTTATTTAATCGTGAGCCGAGTCGCTGTTGAGACAGAAAAAGTTGTTGATAGTGATTTGGAAAGTTGCTGTGAAAGTTGTTGAGTTGAGAATTGTATGCAGTTGTTGGTGTGTGCTGAATAAAAGTGGAAAATTTCATACGTTGACTTTGTGACTTGTACGCTGTTTGGACGGGTTGCGTGAATAAACGAATCTGAGTTACACAACTATCAGGAATTCAAGCATCGGGGCTGAATCAGATACTGATAGAAAACACCATCATCAAACGGAGTGTAACATAACACGACTTGTTAAATATGATTGTTTTACAATTTCATATCAAAGTAATCTTTAGTTCTTGGTTGTGGTGGGTTGATTTATAAATTTTATTATTTTGTAAAGAAACCAACAACAACAAAAAAACACAATTCTATGTGTAGTCATAAATTGCATCCTATCCTATCCTCCTATCCTGTCCCATAACCCGAAGGTCGTAGGGGCACCACAGATGATCGCTTAACCAGCATACTCCATCTTTCTCTGTCCTCAGCAGCCCTCATGGCTTCGCTCAGTGTCAAACCAGTCCATTCTCGAATGTTGTCCTCCCACCTCTTTTTCGGTCTCCCCCTTCTTCTACCTCCTTGCACTGTGCCTTGCAGAATGGTCTTTGCAAGGCCTGATGATCTGGTGACGTGGCCATACCATCGGAGTTTCCGTTTCTTCACCACTGTGAGCAGGTCATCGTGTTGTCCAATGGCTTGTGTGATGGTCTGTCGGACTTCAACGTTGGTGATGTGTTGGGTATAGGAAATGCACAGAAGTCTTCTGTAGCACCTCATCTCCATGCTTTGTAATCTTCGTTGGAGATCTGCTGTGAGGGTCCATGCTTCGCAAGCATATAGGAAGATGGAGATGACCAGAGAGCGCAGCAGTCTTACTTTGGAATGTAGACTGATGGTTCTGTCTTTCCAAATGGGCTTCAACCTTGTCAGGGCAGCAGTTGTTTGTGCGATCCTGGAGAGGACTTCCTGTCGAGACCCATTGTCTGACACAATGGCTCCTAAATATTTGAAGCTGTGCACTGTGTTGAGGGATTGGCCTTGTACTTTGATGTCCGTGTTGATGCCATTGGTGTTGTTGGTCATCATTTTGGTCTTCTCTGCACTTATTTCCATTCCATAAGCTCTGGAGGTGGTGTCAAGCCTCTGTACAAGCTGTTCAAGTTCTTCCAGAATAAATTGCATAGATACGCAAATTAGAGGTGAGAATTTGCTGGAGAATTTCGAGTAAAAGTGTTGAGAAGGACGTGTTATAAAACAAAACAAAAAACAAATGTATTTGCAGTTTTGCTGTAAAAATTCATTCCATAGTCGTTTTATTGTCCTTGAAGATTGTTGTGTTGTGTTAAATTGCTGTAAATATCAACTGTGGAATGTGACATTTAACTTGCATAGTTTTGCCCATTTCATGTTTGCCTTGTGACAGTGTCCACTTTAACATATCATAGACACAGAAGAGAAGGGTACAAATTTAAACTGTGATTGCTCTTGCAGTGGAGGTTTGTGTGTGTGTTGGAATGGGGTAGGTGGGTGTTTCAATATTTGGTTCATGTGTGTATGTGTGTGGCAAGGTAGAAACACCGTTATTCTGACATACACTTGAACCTCTACATACTTTCTTTTGACGGACCCCGTTATTTTGACGTCAAAACAGTGTTCCATTAGGGTTAGGGCTGTGTTAGGCTTAGGGTTAGGTTAAGGGTTTGGGTTAGAGTTAGGGTTAGGATTAGGGTTAGCTTAAAAAAATGACGTATGTAGAATTTAATGAAAGTCATCACAACGGCGTTTCTACACGGTTGTGTGTATGTTGGTGCGTGTGCATGCTATTATGAAAAGAGATTCTGTATTTGATATTCTATTCTTTGAAAAGGATCTAGTTAATTTTTGAAAGAAATTGTTGAAATAAAGCCGTATAAAATGGAATGATCGCTTAAAAGAGTGTTCAACCACAAAATTATATATTCCTGGAGGCACCCATAGCGATCCTGAACAAGCGAGAGGGAATAGCACTTGCTGTGTATGTTATAGTACCTGACGCATGAGCGTCAGGATCTTTAAAGTCTGTGCAATGGAGCTCATGCATGGATGGACTAGACTTTGGTTTGTAATTCTCATCCAAAATGAGTAGAGTCACTGCACTGCTTAATGACAATGACAGTCCTGTTACCAACCCTCTAAGCTGTGTTAACTGTTACTACCATCTTTACCTGTCTTTATCTCTCTTTTCTCTCTCTTGGTTCACCTAGTAGTAGTAGTAGCAGTAGTAGTAGCAGCAGCAGCAGCAGCAGCAGCAGTAGTAGTAGTAGTAGTATACTCTCCATAGGGGTTTCTGTATAAAATAGTATCCCCACTTTCTGGAAATTTAGGTCTTTAAATGCCCACTGTCGTTGTCTTGTCCACTCCCGCTGGACAAGAGTGGACAAGACAGCCACAGTGGGAATTTAAAGTGGGAGTGGACAACATAGTTGCGGAACTGTTTCAAGCAGGAAGAGAAGCGATGATTGACGCCCTCACCTTTATCTGTAACAAGATCTGGCAGAGTGGGGAGTGGCCTCACCATATGGACCCAGTCGCTTGTCATCACTCTTCCCAAAAAAGATAACCTTCAGGAGTGTGAAAATTACAGCACCATCAGCCTCATCAGCCATCCCAGCATGCAAGGTCCTCCTGAAAATAATACTCAACAGATTGAAACCCCAAGCTAAATAAATCATTACATTTCATGGTTATTGCTTTAGGTCCAGCGGACTCTTCCGAGCCAAATCAGAACCAAAAAATCAAGACCACAACTTCGCTGAAAGAGGACTCGCCTCTGATCCGCATAAAAGATCTGCCGAAACAACCCTAGTGGTATCACTGAAGGCACTTCACCAGCAAGTCACTTTACAATAAAGACATCCCACGCAGGGGACGCTGAAGCTATACTCTAATGTATCGAACCCCCGTTTACAAAAACAAAATAGAATACAAATATCATAAAATATCAACAAAACACATACATATAAAATGCTTACATTGCTAAATAATGACATAGAGAGCCCCAGTGACTACCTGGCAGAAAGCATCCAATATTCCCAAGCTGATCAAACAGACCTCACATACAAATGAGGAGTTTTGTTCCCGAAGAGTTTTCAAGAAAAAGGTAGATGACAGGTCTAGCAAAGAAGATAGTATAGTAGATTGATAGAACAGAGTAGGAATGAGAAAGAATAAAGGACAAAGACAGCGACAGTATTTCCAGAAATTGGGGATACTATTTATACTGAAACACCCGGCACCCCCACGGGGGAACAAATCATAGCTGAAGAAGAAGAAGCAGGATTCATGGCAGGGCGAAGTACATGTACCACTGAACAGTTTTTCAACCTCAGAATAATCTGCGAGAATTACTTACAGCACCAACATCTATATCATGTGTTCGTAGATTTTAAGAAGGCGTTTGATCGAGTCTGGCGTGCAGCTCTGTGGGCAACCATGAGAGTGTACAACATCAGCCCTAAAATTATTGAAGTCATCAAAAGCCTGTATGACAAGGCTATCAGTGCAGTCCTCCATACCAGCGCCATTGGAAACTAGTTCAGGACAACAATCGGTGTGCGTCAAGTATGCCTACTCTCTCCAACCCTCTTCAACATATTCCTAGAGCTCATCATGTCAGATGCCCTTGCAGATCACGAAGGCACAGTCAGCATAGGAGGTAGAGCAATCTCCAACCTTCGTTTTGCGGATGACATTGACTGGCTGGAGAAGAACAAGAACTTAAACAGCTGGTACAGAGGCTTGACACCACCTCCAGAGCCTATGGAATGGAAATAAGTACAGAGAAGACCAAAATGATGACCAACAACACCAATGACAACAACACGGACATCAAAGTCCAAGGCCAATCCCTCAACACAGTGTAAAGCTTCAAATATTTAGGAGCCATTGTATCAGACAATGGGTCCCGACAGGAAGTCCTCTCCAGGATCGCACAAACAACTGCCGCCCTGGCAAGGTTGAAGCCCATTTGAAAAGACAAGACCATCAGTCTACATTCCAAGGTAAGGTTGCTGCGCTCCATTGTCATCTCCATCTTCCTATACGCTTGCAAAACATGTACCCTCACAGCAGATCTACATCGAAGAATAAAAAGCATGGAGATGATCGAGGTGCTACAGACTTCTGGGCATTTCCTATACCCAGCACATCACCAACGACGAAGTCCGACAGACCCTCACACAAGCCATTCGACAACACGATGCCTGATCACAGTGGTAAAGAAACGGAAACTCCATCACCAGATCATCAGGTCTTGCAAAGACCATCCTGCAAGTCACAGTGCAAGGAGGTAGAAGAAGAGGGAGACCGAAAAAGAGGTGGGAGGACGACATTCGAGAATGGACTGGCTTGACATTGGGCGAAACCATCATGGTTGCTGAGGACAGAGAAAGATGAAGTATGCTGGTTAAACAATAAAATATGGTGCCCCAACGACCTCAGAGTTACAAGATAGGATAGGATAAGATTTCGCTGTCTTTCTCCTTTGTTCTTTCTCATTCCTACTTTGTTCTATCAAACTACTGTACTATCTTCTTCGCTAGACCAGTCACCTAACTTTTTTTTTCTTCAAAACTCTTCCAAAACTCGTCTTTCGTGTATGAGGTCCGTTGGGTCAGCTTGGGACGATTTCTTCCAAATGGTGAATAAGGCTTTCTATTATATTATTATTTAGCAATGTATGCATTTTATATGTATGTGTTTTATTTATATTTTGTAATGATGTTATATTCTTTTTTTGTTTTGTTTTGTAAACGGGAGTTCAATAAATTAGAGTAAAGCCTTAGCGTCCCCTGCGTGGGATGCCTTTATTGTAAAGTGACCGGCTGGTGGAGTGCCTTCAGTGTTACCACTATAGGGTTGTTTCAGCAGATCTTTTACACGGAGCAGGTGTAAGTCCTCTTTCAACCAAGTTGTGGTCCTGATTCGGCTCTTTGCAGTCGGCTGGACCCTGTAAGCAATGAATAACTATTATTATTATTATTATTATTATTATTATTATTATTATTATTATTATTATTATTATTATTATTATTGTGTTATTAGCATGTTTATCTGTCCTTCTCTTTGTTTTCTCTCTCTGTTCGCTGAGCAGTTTATCCTCACTTGGCTCCCGAGGGCAAGACGTTTTTATTTCTTCAGTAAACTTAAAGTCTCGTATGTCAACTGGGGATTTTAGTTTCGTGTCCTGATTACCAATCGTGCCGGGGGGTTCAGTATAAATAGTATCCCCACTTTCTGGAAATTTAGTGCTTTAAATTCCCACTGTCGCTGTCTTTCTCATTTGCTCTTTCTCATTCCTGCTCTTTTCTATCCATCTGCTATACTATCGTCTTCTTCGCTAGACCAGTCTCCTACCTTTTTTCTTGAAAACTCTTCCGGGACAAGACTCCTTGTTTGTGTATGAGGTCTGTTGGATCAGCTTGGGAGTGTTGGACGCTTTTTGCCGGGTGGTCACTAGGGCTTCCTATGATGTTATTATTTAGCAATGTAGGCATTTTATATGTATGTGTTTTGTTGATAATTTATAATGATGTTTGTATTCTATTTTGTTTTTGTAAACGGGGGTTCGATAAGTTGGGGTGAAGCCTAAGCCGTCCCCTGCGCGGGGATGTCTTTATTGTAAAGTGACTGGCCGGTGGAGGGCATTCAGTTTTTCCACTAGGGTTGTTTCAGCAGATCTTTTATGCGGATCGGGGGTTGTCCGGTCCTGATTTGGCTCGGAAGAGTCCGCTGGACCGAAAGCAACAACCAATCAATCAATTCTCTCTCTGTTCGCTTAGCAGCTTATCCTCACTTGGCTCCCGAAGGCAAGGCGTTTTTATTTGTTCAGTAAACTAACAGTCTGGTACGTCAACTGGGGATTTTAGTTTCGTGCCCTGATTACCAATCTCTATAGAGTCTGATGAACAGTGTGTCATTTGAGAGTGCCAACACGTCCAACCACTCGCAAAACAACGTACGATTAAAAAAAAAATTTTTTTTTAAAGGTCAGGAAATGCCTTTTGTAATTATTGTATGATGTTGCGTGGGTTGGTAACAGAAGACTATCACAGCTCATGAGCACTTTGCTTTCCTTGCTCACAGTATCCAGACCTTCAGCGAGCCTCGTAATCTCCCTTTCTGTTTACCTCACTATAACATGACTGAGCCATGATACTCTCAATAACAATGATTAACGCCAATGATTTGAGTTTTACGTGCGTAGTTGCATATACTCTCCTTAGTTTTAATGAATCCTAGAGAGAGAAGCCCACTTGCGTATACGGCAAGACAAGACAAGACTAGTAATCTCCCTTTCTGTTTATCTCACTATAACATGACTGAGCCATGATACTCTCAATAACACTGATTAACGCCAATGATTTGAGTTTTACGTGCGTAGTTGCATATACTCTCCTTAGTTTTAATGAATCCTAGAGAGAGAAGCCCACTTGCGTATACGGCAAGACAAGACAAGACTAGTAATCTCCCTTTCTGTTTATCTCACTATAACATGACTGAGCCATGATACTCTCAATAACAATGATTAACGCCAATGATTTGAGTTTTACGTTCGTAGTTGCATATACTCCTTAATTTTAATCATATCTAGAGAGAGAAGCCCACGTGGCGTTCGGTTGGACCTACGATTACTCATTAAATCAATTTTGAAATGTGACAACAATGCAATTCCCCAAAGTCAAGTTATTGTCACCCTAAAATAAACCATGGACCAAAGAATAGATTTTATTTTTAATAAATCTATTTTTGGTCTATGAATAAACGAACTTCTTCGATAGTCTACTCTGCCCTTTTGAAATCCCGTCCTGTGTTTGTATGGGCCTATTGGCTGCCTCTGTATCAGTACGTCCACAGTACCACTTCTGGCTTTAGGTCGACGGAGAGGAAGAGCTAGCTCTCAGCTAGTTAAAAGGACGGATGTTGGCCACGCTTTGCTAGAGGGGCCGGGTAGCTCAGTTGGTAAGAGCGTCTTGCTAGTAACCGAAAGGTCGCTGGTTCGAATCCCGGATTGGTCAACGTGTGATCATATTATTTTCCCCTTTACCAACAACTGGCCCGCTGGTGTCAGTATAAATCGGTCCAGTAGTCACCTATATGCGAAAGTGTCGTGTGACTATAATCTATATACAAACAAACAAACAAACAAACGCTTTGCTTTGCTTTGCTTATGCAAATTACGTCCCCGGACACAGTGCGTATAGGGGACAAACTGACCACGCTCCTTCGACAGAGCCTTTTAACATTCACAGCGAGTGTTGCCCAACTAAAAAAAAAAAGCTTCCTACAAAAAATTTCTTTAGAAAGTATAAGCGGTTTTTTTTTGGTTGTTGTTGTTTTTTTAAAGTAATACATTTTATTGTTTGTGTGCCTTTACTAGAAACCGCTATGCTACGTACCGATCTTGCACTAAATATAGTACAGTAAGTCCTCGGGTTACGCCGGTCTCGACTTCTGTTGTTTCGTGGTTACGACGCTCATCCCCATAAAAATATAATAAATAATATTACGCGTCGTTCCGTCTTACGCGGTTTAGCGTCTTTAGCGACGTAAACAAACGGGAGCTAATTTCTGGCGAGCGGCGGAAGAATACGCTTTGTTGTGGTTATACGGCGGGGAAGACGGCGTCGCTTCCTACGCTGGCCTCGCTTCAGACGTCACTGCACATAAGCCATTTTGTTTGTTTACGCCGTCTATCTCTCACACGTGTTTGATAGTTTTTTGCCCTTGGTTATGGCTTCCAAACGTAAGTCAGACTCTTCTGATGGTAGTGCAACAAAGAAAACAGCCATCACCATGGAAGTTAAAATGGACATTATAATATAAATACTTTTTTTTTAATGTCATTAACAGTTACAGTACAGTATATAGCACTGTACGTACAGTACAGGTATTTTTCTTTAAGTTCCAAATTACGTTCCGACTTACGATGAAATCGGGTTACGACGCGTCCAACGAACGGATCAACGTCGTAACCCGAGGACCCCCTGTATCTAACAAAGACGGTAAAAGGCATTGATTGATTGATTGATTGTTGCTTTAGGTCCAGCGGACTCTTCCGAGCCAAATCAGGACCGGACAACCCCTGATCCGCATAAAAGATCTGCTGAAACAACCCTAGTGGGAAAATTGAACGCCCTCCACCGGCCAGTCACTTTACAATAAAGACATCCCACGCAGGGGACGGCTGAGGCTTTACTCCAACTACTCGAACCCCCGGTTACAAAAACAAAATAGAATACAAACATCATTATAAATCATCAACAAAACACATACATATAAAATGCCTATATTGCTAAATAATAACATCATAGGAAGCCCTAGTGACCCCCCGGCAGAAAGCGTCCAACACTCCCAAGCTGATCCAACAGACCTCATACACAAACAAGGAGTCTTGTCCAGGAAGAGTTTTCAAGAAAAAAGGTAGGTCATTGATCTAGCGAAGAAGAAGATAGTATAGCAGAGTGATAGGACAGATCAGGAATGGGAAAGAGCAAATGAGGAAGACAGCGACAGTGGGAATTTAAAGCACTAAATTTCCAGAAAGTGGGGATACTATTTATACTGAAACCCCCGGCACTCCAACGGGGGGATTGTTGCCGCAGTGAATCGGTCTTGCCTACAAAGTCAAGACAGGTTTTCAACTGGGGCTTTCACTTTTCCCTTTATAGGTTAGAACAATCTACAGTGGCAAGATTGCTCATGACCCCAAGGGGTGGTAAAAGGCAGAACCTCTAACAAAGTTTGTGGGTAATTTTGTTGTCGGTTTTGGTTCAAGTTGACATAATAGACCCGACGCTACCTCAGATACCAATGCACTCTTCAAGCCGCGTGGTTCATTCACAAATAGGATCAAAGGTCACAAGGCTTTGCGATTGGTGTGTGACGTTAATCAGGGGAAATCACTTTCGGTCAAAACAGAACAGGAAAACTCAAATTTCAACTGTTGGTTCGAGCAGCGAACGCCCACTTGATCATTGTTTAATGTTACAGCAATGCAAAGTTTGGAATACATCCGTTTTGGTCAAAAGTAAACAATTCCTTCAAATTATGGCCTTCAACCTACGAAAAAAACAACACTTTAAAAATCTAAAAATACGCCTGCGTTAGGATATGATATAGTAGACAACATGCACGATGACCCGCTCACAGTGGTGAAAAAATGGAAACTCCGATGGTATGGCCACGTCACCAGATCATCAGGTCTTGCAAAGACCATCCTGCAAGGCACAGTGCAAGGAGGTAGAAGAAGAGGGAGACCGAAAAAGAGGTGGGAGGACAACATTCGAGAATGGATTGGATTGACACTGACCGAAACCATCAGGGTTGCTGAGGACAGAGAAAGGTAGTAGTAGTAATAGGAGGAGTAGGAGTTGGAGGTTGAGGGCGAAACAGGTGGAAACTAACTGACGGAAACAGTCAGTACTGATTCAACATAAATTATGCACGGTAATACTGCTCCAGAATTTTGTGAGACACTAAGAGAGAGCGAAGTTTATACAGCATTGACCTTTGCTGCCTGCATTTTTTATACATCATGTCAACATTGGCTCATGTTTCCAAGGTAGGCCTATTTATATTGCTCTACTCTTTCTGAAGTTCTATTTTTTTAGATGGAGTGCAGCCACATCTGTTCGATTCTTTCTGACGCCCACCAGCATCTGTTTCGTCTTACCGACGTGAAACTCTCGGTGGTTGCCATCACACCGAAGTCAACCTCACTCCTCTCAAAGCTCGCGGGCGCAGTCCACTATAGCGGCATTATCCGTAAACTTGACGATTTGGGAATCCTCACTAGAGCTTCTACAGTAATAGCTATACAATGGAAAAATAAAGGGGGAGATGACTGTGCCCTATCTAAGGGGTCCCTGTGTTTATGACAGAAGAGAGGCAGAAACAAGAAGAAAAGGAAGAAGAAGAAGAAGAAGACATATGTTTGCAGGGGCGGGGAGATTATGTGGCCAAAATGAACGGACCCCCACTTTCTTTCCCGTGTTGAGAACATTCCCTTCAGCCTTTATGTGTTTTGTGTTATACCGGGGGTGAAAGAGAGGGGGATGGGCTGTTAGGAGGATAGATGGGGGAGGAGAAAAGACAAATTCCTCTTCTGTCCAGTCCCAAACTGGTAATGCAAAACATCTGACAACTCCGACATTTTCTTCATACCTCGCTGCATTTTTGTTTTCTGTTTTGACGATTTTGTTTTATATCAACTGACATCACTCCAGCCTTTGTCAACACTCTTTGTCTAGCTCTTGTTCTAACAACAAGAACAATTCCCTCACCCAAGTAAAAAGCCCAAGAATTTACTTAACGGAATGGATGTGTGAACACAATGCTCCAGGATGTATTATTTTTCCCTCGTCAATGATTTAAAACTACTTAAACTACTTCTCTCTGTCTCTCTCTGTCTGTCTGTCTCTGTCTGTCTGTCTCTCTCTCTCTCTCTCTCTCTCTCTCTCTCTCTCTCTCTCTCTCTCTCTCTCTCTCTCTCTCTTACACAAGCCTCTGAATAAATCATTTGAATGAACGCAAAACACCCCACAATTGCATTGGCAGGCTTCAATTTAATACAGCTCTATTGAAAGAGTCATGCAGTGCATAAACAAGGGAGTGAAGGGGGCTGGTTTGTTTAGAGTTTACTTTACACTGAACACTGCAACATACTATACTACTCAAAATAATACAAGGGCCACTTGGACATATGGGTCCCTCTTTAAATCAGAAACACGAATTCAACTTATTAGTTCATCATATTTTATTGCAATCATTTCTGCATCAATAACAAAAAAGAATTTAGACATCAGTCGCTTAAAATTGGAGTAAATTCAATTTAACTGGACATACCCCTCATTTACAAAATCAAAACTTTAGAAACCAAAAATCTATCAAGACACTTTATTACCCAATGAATTCAAAATACATAGGATTTCGTTTTGGTGATGCAGTAAAACATTCAGTCCCTCTGCAACAACAAACAACCTTCCACTGGACATTAAAACATTAAAATACTCTAATAGAGAAAGTTATTTTAAGGAGTAAAGCACAGGCGCACGCCCACTCGCAACCCCCACACGCACACGCATACTCACGCATACCCGCTTGGGTATCTAAATTAAAACGTAATGAGATAAAATACATTAAAGAATCAGAATTGCACCACTAACACATTATCGCAACTAATAAATTGGCGTTTAAGTATAACACCTCATGCTATGTGGATAACTGAGGACACTGGTACCGAGAGGGCAGCCTCGGGGAAGAAGCTGCGTCTAAACCGGCTAGTTTTAACTTTTAGTGCTCTGAAGCGTTTGCCTGACGGGAGGAGCTCGAACAGATGGTTGGCTGGATGGGATGGGTCGCCAGTATGCTTGCCCTTCATGCCAAACGCGTGCTGTATAAGGACGCGAGGGATAATAAATCGCAACCTATGATTTTTGCCGCGCGTTTCACAATTCTTTCGAGTTGAAACTTCTCGCCCGAAGTGGCGCCTCCAAACCAGACTGTGATACTGAAGCACAGGATACTCTCAATCACGGCGCGATAGAAAAGCGCGAGTATTGTCTGGTTAAGTCCGAGCCTCTTGAGCTGTCTCAAGAAGTGGAGGCGCTGCTGACACTTCCTGATAATGGACATGCTGTTATTGTCCCAAGACAGGTTGCTGGAAATGACAGTCAGTATCGGGTGTGGCCACCGTTTGCATCAATGCAGTCTTGGCATCGTTGTCTCATGGACCGTATCAGGTTATGGAGGATGTTTCCTGGGATGGCCAACCACTCTTGCTGGAGAACTTGGGCCAGAACTTCAAGGTTAGCTCCTGGAGGGAGGTTTGCCCGTGTCTGTCGACCCAAGACATCCCACAGATGTTCTATGGGGTTCAAATCGGGTGATCGAGCCGGCCAATCCATCCTTATGACGTGCTGTTGCTGCAGGTAGTCATTGACGATACGCGCTCGGTGGGGTCCGGCATTATCGTCCTGTAGTATGGCACCTTCCCCAATGGCCCGCAGAGCTGGGAGAACCCTAGGTTGTAGGACGTCATCCCTGTAGCCAATACCGTTTAAGTTGCCATGAATTTGGAGCAGGGGTGTTCTGAAGTTTAATGCGAAGCCACCCCACATCATGACAGATCCACCACCAAAGCAGTCATGCTCGCGCACCGTCGTATCAGCAAAACGCTCCCGTGGACGCCTCCAAACATTCACTCGACGGTCGTTGAAAGACAAGGGGAACCGAGACTCGTCTGTAAAGAGCACCCTTGACCAATGTTGCCTAGTCCACACCAAATGACGTCGAGCCCAGGCCAAACGCGCTGCACGGTGAGCTTGGGTGAGCAAAGGCCGTACTGCTGGTCGTCTTGATCGCAGGTTTGCCTCGTGTAGACGGTTGCGAATTGTCTGGTCGCTGACGTTAACATTGCTGGCTGCGTGAAGCTGTCTTCTGATGGTGTTTGCTGTAGCGGACCTCATCCTCAGAGCTGACAGGGTGATGAAATGGTCTTGTCTTGCAGTGGTAACGCGGGGGCGTCCGGACCTTCTTGGTTCTTGGACGCTTTCAGTGTTGTTAAAGCGCTCCCGCAGCCTTTGGACAACGGAGTGGGACACTCCCAGCCGCCTGCCAACTTCTCTCACCCCCACCCCTTACTGAAGCCATGCAATAGCTCTTCCTCTAACCGCATCAGTCAATCGTCGCCTTGGGGGCATGGTTAGAAAAGCAACAAAAGCGCTGCCATTTATACCCAGAAAAAAGCGCCGATTGTTGAACTGAACTCAGAAAATGCAAGCCTTTCGCGTGCAAATCACTTTTTAATGTTGAAAATTTTGCTTTATTAGCAAGACAACAGTAAATTAGGGTCATTTTTTTTGTAAAAATTGGGTTTGTTTTTCAACTCAGTGCAGAAAGTTCAAAACTCACACATGTGATTACTTGTCAGAATAAGATTGTCTTGAATGTTACTGTACAGGATAAGTTTTGAAATAAACAATATAAGCGATATTATTGATAGCAGCAAAAAATAATTAAACTAAATGAAATATGAGAGTGGCCCTTCAATTATTTTGAGTAGTATATTTTGTTTTTTGTGTGAACTGTTTTCAAGGTGAAACTACTTCTCTCTCTCTCTCTCTCTCTCTCTCTCTCTCTCTCTCTCTCTCTCTCTCTCTCTCTCTCTCTCTCTCTCTAACGGGCAAGGAAGAGATTAGGCGTGTTTTCTTTTTTTTTTCCTTCTTCTGTTGAAATATTGCGGACATCAAAATACTCTCTTTCTCACTCTCTCTCACACACACACGCGCGCGCTCCCATGCACACGTACACACTCATGCGCACCCACTCACAAACACGCACGCACACTCAAGCACGCTCAAACACACGCACACACTCTCGCGTGCGCCCGAGAGAAAGCGAGAGAGAGATTGGAGAATGAGAGAGACAGCATTTTAATTATTTTTTTTCAAAGGTTGGGGTTGTTTTATTTCTTGTGCACGAGTCTGAAAAAAAAAATGAATGGAAAAATAAGTGAATGAATGACTGAGCGCGAAGTCCTTTCCACACATAGCACTGGCAATGAATCTCATGCATCGTGAGAAATGATGTCAGCTTGCAGGCATATTTCATCATCATTAAGCCCAAAAGTCCATTCATTGACAGTTACTGGTCTTTGTCGAGCACACACCTCTAGCAATCAGCATTTTGATTGGTCCAACAGAGACGCACTTTGTAACCTGATGCACGTGACTGAACCGGAATTAGCATCCACAGCATGGTTGAGACTAGCGTTTGAGGCTGATAATAGCGTTTCTCTGTAAGCGGTCTTTCTATTAGAGTGAAGGGGAGCGCCGAGGGTCAGGTACGCTGCATGCCGGAACCAATAGACGTTCCCGGAACCAACTTTCCTTTCCTGTTCTCTCGTGACCTTGCACATCCAGTCAAACATTAGGAAAGTTGCAGTTTTTTGTGCGGTCGATCCTTTTAATAAAGTACATTATAAGCTTAAATAAAGTTGACCCGGGTAGACTTTGAACTGAGGTGTGTGTGTGTATGGGTGTGGGTGTGTGTGTGTGTGTGCGCGTGATGTAGTAAACATGCTGTGATAAATGGATTTTAGGCAATGTCCGTGTTTTGGATATTTCTGGTTCAAGGCTGTTTATCACACACACTGGAACACATAATATAATGACTACGAACGCAGGCACAAACATACAGAGAGAGAGAGAGAGAGAGAGAGAGAGAGAGAGAGAGAGAGAGAGAGAGAGAGAGAGAGAGAGAGAGAGAGAGAGAGAGAGACAGACAGACAGACAGACAGACAGACAGACAGGCAGACAGACAGACAGAGACAGACAGAGAGACAGAGAGAACGCCAGAGAAAAACACACACGCACAGGCACAATGTATGTATTTAGCCTATTTGGTGGCTTGGTAGCGTAGTTGATATGAGCTGACTCTTGAGGTTCGAACTCCGTGTGGGACGAACTCCAGTGACTTAGGTGCGAGATTTTTCAGGACACCGAGGGTTCTCTCCGGGTACTCCGGTTTCCTCTCTCCTTTCAATAATAATATTGTGTGCAGCTAATCTAGAATTTCAAAAATATATATTCCGTTTTTCGTAATAGCGGGTCTCTTCAGATCGCCGCCCTTTGAGTTCGATTGAAGAAAAAGCGCGCGATATCCTCCTGCGTTTTAATTATTTTTTATTATTTTAAAAATACATTCAATACAAACTCAAATAATATTTACAACAATTGTCTGAAATGAACAGGATTTCTTTAATATGTGAAAGGCAACGAACTGCATAATTAATTAAAATGCAGACTTAATATTGAACATGAATTTTAAAAATAATGCATGCCTTTTTCTCATACCTTTCTTTTCACGACATGGAGAAAGAGAGAGAGAGAGAGAGAGAGAGAGAGAGAGAGAGAGAGAGAGAGAGAGAGAGAGAGAGAGAGAGAGAGAGAGAGAGAGAGAGATGTTGCCATCGATCGACCAATTATATTGAGAGACTTTTTTTTTGTAAGGGCACGCTGAGTCATCATTTCCTTTTGTACAACAATGTATTATTTACTTTAGTATTAATTTTATGAAACAACAAGCTTCTCTTCTGTGACTGTCAGCACATATACACATATGTATACATATTACGGCACACTTATCGTTTTCGCGGAAGTGATAAGACCGCGGATGATGCTCTTAACACAGCAGTACACAAAACATCATAATTACTTCATTTACTATCCTATCCTATCCCGTAACTCGGAGGTCGTAGATGATCGTTTAACCAGCGTACTCCATCTTTCCCTGTCCTCAGCAACCCTGATGGTTTCGCTCAGTGTCAAACCAATCCATTCTCGAATGTTGTTCTCCCACCTCTTTTTCGGTCTCCCTCTTCTTCTACCTCCTTGCACTGTGCCCGGTGACGTGGCCATACCATCGGAGTTTACGTTTTTTCACCACTGTGAGCAGCAGGTCATCGTGTTGTCCAATGGCTTGTGTGATGGTCTGTCGGACTTCGTCGTTGGTGATGTGCTGGGTATAGGAAATGCCAAGAAGTCTTCTGTAGCACCTCATCTCCATGCTTTATATTCTTCGTTGGAGATCTGCAGAGAAGGTCCATTTTTCGCAAGCATATAGGAACATGGAGATGACAAGGGAGCGCAGCAGCCTTACCTACTTCATTTACTACCATTAAAAAAAGAAGAAGAAAAGATTGTGACCTGTATGTTAGTTCAATGCATTACCACGCCGTCCACTAATATAATATATCAATTCTTATGTCCCATTGATGAGATCAATGGCTAGTGTGCCCGCATTAGAAGCCAATCACTGGATTTCGCAATAAGAATGATCATCGTTTTGAATTTATCAATCGTAATGTGTGCTCACGCTTAAGAGCAGTGGTTGGTCTTTCACCAAATTGTCTGAATACTTGTGTTCACGTAAGAGGATGCCTATAGGACCAGCTCATTATTATTATTATTACCAAACAAAATATTTACGGGGATTTTGCTGCCTTCCTCGACATCTGTTTCCTCGCGATAAAATTACATCCTTTCAATCTTCATCGTATAGTTATTGGTAGAAAATAAAAACAAACTTCGTCACTTCCGGATCCCTAATTAGGACCGACTTCTTCAAATCTATTCAATTGCCGGACTTCAGGCAAAGCACAGGCGCATTAACCAAGAAGAATGGACCCTCGTCAAGAATTTTGTGGATCCCCTATAGCGGACGGGTAGCGCAGTCGTACGTTTCATATTATTATATATATACACGTACTACACTACATATATATATATATATATATATATATATATATATATATATATATATATATATATATATATATATATATATATATATATATATATATATATATATATATATATATATATATATATGTGTGTGTGTGTGTGTTCTGGGTTAATGCGCCTGTGGACAAAGCTTCCAAGTTGCTCGTTCCTGTAACGTCCGTTGGCTACTTACTACCTAAAGAAGCGTCCGGGAAAAAAAAAATCAGATTTCAGGCAAAAGATATTTCGTAGACAATTAATGTGTAAAAGTCAGACTGTTTTTGTTCAGGAAAAAAAATCTAAGGTTTGGATTTTACTGTCAATGTTTATTGTATATTGCCAAAACAAATTTCTT